>CAIGRB010090961.1:34454-63104 GCA_903798255.1 Fraxinus quadrangulata | reverse complement strand
TTCATTTTTCTTGTATATAATATTTAAAAATTGTTGTAAAAATAGATTGTCAACGAAGTTTTTTGTTAGTCCTGATTTCAAAAATATTTTAATAAATGTAATTAGTTCGTCACTACAAAATAATAATGTAAGATTGATTTTTTATTTTTTTTATTTCAGAAAATATTTTAATAAATGGAATTTATCAATGAAATCTTTCTACGGGATTTTCGTTGAGAAATAAAGTAATAAAGAATAGATATGACCAATTGTAAATAAAATGAAAATTAAATTTTTTTTTAGAGTAAAATATACTAAATTGGATAATATAATTATTGAATTATGTCAATAAATAAAGTAATAGTTATAAAATATTAAAAATTATTTTTCCATCGCTCATATTGAAAATAAATAAGAAAAGATAAATAACTTAAGTTACTTATATAATATTTCGTCAGTAAATTAATAATATTTTTCATTGGTTACAAAGACAGAAATCGACGATAGTATCTCATTTAAGAGCTTTGTTGGTGTTTGTCGCCATCATGTTCAAAAGGATTTTCGTATGTGATCAAATTAATATGATACATTCTTAATTAGTAGGACACAACAAAACCTCTTGAGAAAGCGTAGCTTGTATATCGGGTGCTCATTGACCGAAGTGTTGTTCAAGTACGAAATTTTTGTTAATTATAATGATTACTTATATTAATGAGCATCCGAAGTATGCTTTTGTTTGTTTTTGTATATATATAATTTCAAACAGAGTCTTATCATTTGGACTAGCATATATTCCCATCACTTCTTACTTTAATCTTTTTTTGAGGAAAAAATGGCCGTGGAACAAAAGGCCAAGGAAAAGTGACAAAAAAAGGAATCAATCAATGAACTCATAATTGAATCAATTAGATAATGGAATGTGTCTAAAGTTTAACGTGACATAAAAAAATGTTAAAATGTTCTTCAAAGAGTTCACGGGTTCATTTATCTACACTTCAAACACGTGAGATTTTTTTTATTATCATTTTTTTCTTTAATATATTGAATGAAATTCTGTCCTTCGTTTAGAATTAACGATTTCATTGCATATTTATTGTTATACATATGTTTTACGAGACATATAATGGGATAGACCCCGAATAATTTGTTTGGGATTTGACAAAGCGCATGGCAAGACTAGGCACTAGTCGTGTCAAACACATGATCGTGGCAACCTTATCGTGGGTTTGGGCATGGTTTGGACTTTATGATGGGCAAACTCTAGTCAGTATCCTGTTTGTTTGTCTTGCCCACTCCAAATTTATCAATATTATTATTTTTCGATAGTTGATTTGACCGTCGGAGTATTAACGGTTCGTCGGTCCTTTTCTTTGGACAGTGATCTTAGTGCATGACGGTTCGCCTAAGTGTAAGGTAACGTACAAGTGGATACGAAGGTGGCAAGGATCTGCTGACAACAAGATCGTTCAGATTTTAAGGTCAACACTTATTATTGAAGTATGGACGTATACTCTTTCTAAAGGAATCTTGATTTGTGGGGTTTCATTCAGAAAAATTAATCTATTAGATAGAGTAAAAGTTCCTTTATAAACTCAATATTATCTTCACGTCTAGCCGTCGTGGGACTTTATTTGCAAATCTCCACAATTTCCTAGCGTGAAATATGTTTTAACCATTATAAAAATAGATCCCATTCTTTGACATGCTAGATCAGCACCATGTCTTGTGAAGAATTTATGCATTTCAGAGTTTAGGTTAAGAGTAAAAATTACAGTACTTTGGCTCAATTCAAATCCCCATCATACAAATAATTACAACCTTGTTTTGATTGCCAACACAACATTTAGCAATGTAGCAATATGATCTCCCTTTTGTTTATTCATCTCATACACATAATTACAACCTTGGTTTGTAACAACAAACATATAATCCATTATATGTCAAACCATGAAAAAAAAAAAGAAAAAAAGAAAAATAGCACACTTAATTTTAACACTTCTGGGATCAGAATCCTAAATCTATGTTCCATCGACATGTCCGATGGCTTTTTGAAATCACACTTAAGTCAAATTATTACCATCAAAAGAAAACCTTGACTAGGGACCATAGCCGTATGAAGAACTAAACCCGACAGCAGCGCCACGGATAGGAGTCTGTTGTCTATTTACTTGGCCAGAATAGAGATAAGTTCTGCTCTTGTTGTTAGTCGTTAAGGTCGAACCCTTTTCAGAAATAGTGTCGAAATCCCAAGGACCACGACCAGACTTCATGCTCATACCATGATCCTCTAACTGCATCCTTTGCCTTGGAGCACTATGTGACCTAACCTTAGCGCGGAATGATTCCGTATTCGTCATGTAATTGGGATGACCGATGTTATCACCGAACTTGCCTTTGGAGCACTCACTTCTTGCAGGTGTAAATGGTCCTCTTCGACTTCTACTGCTACTAGGCCTGGAGGAAGGAGAATGTAATCTTGGGCTGTTTTCAGCTGTCCATGCAGCAGCTTGGTCTCCTTCTGGACAGAACTTTACTGACCTTAAGGATGACACTTCCTCAGATGATATGCTAGGATTAGGTTTCTGAGATTTTACTGCATTTCTAGAAGAGAAGAAGTCGGGTTTTGCACATTCCTGTCCATTTTCATTCCAAACCGAAGTACGTTGTGTAGTATGAAACATTCTGTCACTTTGTCTAGAGTTTAGACGAGGCTTCCATGTATCTATTTCAAGTATCTTGTCACTTCTCTCATCATCACCGCACCCAGTCTTAAGGGACGTATCTTTATAGTTATTCCATGCACATTCTTCCATCCAGTGATCTAACCAGTTCGAACCTAGTTTTAAGCTTCCCATGTTCATATGTGATCTGGAACTGGATTTCTACATTTGTAGTAGCAGAAAGGACAATTAAAGTCATTTGTAACACTACTATTTGGCTTCAGTCCCTGAGACGGATCTGAAAAATGCAGAAACAAAAATACGGGCAAATAAACTTAAGTAGTTACCTTGAGGATGGGGCCATAGTGTTTGGCACTGGATGGCCGCCATTCATAATTTCTGTGATTTGTGATGCCCTGCAGGTAAATGTTTATATGACTGAATATCCACAGACTGGATTTCCCAGATCATAAAATAGCATACATGGTAGTGATTAATAAAGTTTTGCTGAAAAAAATGAGAGAACGAGACTGCACGCCTCAAAGTTTAGTCTCCTAATTAATCAATAAAATTTTCACTTAAGCAAGTTATCGAGAATTGCTAAAGGAAATATTGTTGAGGTCATTGTAGTTGAAAGAACTGAAGTTTTTTTCATTGCAGTTAGCTAAAATGATGGCATCAGTTTGTGGGCGAACACAAAGGCAACCAGGCAAATTCAAAAGCAAGTTTAAAGTGATGCCAGAAATCTACTAGCATGCTTCTACTAGAAACAAGAGATTCAAGCTAAAAGGAGATTATTCTTACGGGATGATGAGAGCCGGAAAACTTGATGGCCGGATTAGAGGACTCCGAAACATAAGCTCGATGTGCAGATGCTCGAGCCTGGATTCGAGCCATTGCTTGCATGCGACGAAGCATATGTGCACTTTGCTTTCTAACAATGTGGCCTCTTACAAGGGCTTGAAGCTTTACAAGTCCCTTAAGTGCCCTCAATGCCCTTCTAGCCTGCAACACGTCCACGAATAAATCAAATACCAGTACTTCTTCACCTAATAATATGCAACGATCGATAATCTAACCAACTTATAAATTTCAATCAGCATACCGCTCAATATTACAGAAGATAGTCACAAGTTAAGCCAAAATTTTCAAAATCGATTGCTTGTAGGACGGCGTCTAATTATATCAGTTTGTGGAAAATGAGTGGACAAAATAACTTTTGCCAACAACATAGGGCCATGGACAGAATCTGAGTCACTAACAAAGCTTAAGAATAAAATTGAGAAGCACCTTTTCTGCAATGTATTTTCAAATGAAAAAATTATAACAAGCATTTGTTAATCTTTTAAAATTCATGATCATGTTCTACTAATCATTTCTTTGCCATAAATAAACATGTCAAGTTGTAATCAGCACTATTTGCTTTACTGCTAATGATGAGTGTCTCATACCCAAAAAGCAATAGGGCATAGCCGCATAGGATCGACAAAAAATATATCAAGAACCAGTCAATTCACCTCAAAAGTTTACTATTATTTTTTACTTAACCACCGGTTGAACTTCAGTTCGACCCTGATTTTCGAATCTTTACCTTTCAAAATCAATACATGAGAGCCTGTTTTTAAAACAGTGGTCTTCATTGTTGCAAGGGCAGAATTCAAACTAGTTCACCACTTGTATTAAAAACTAACAAGAAAAATGAAAATCCGTATGTCCTTTATTGATGTGTCACCACCACCCATTTATGACAAACCAACATGTCAGTTTTTTATGAAGAAAACAAAATGGTCTCACAACGTGTTGGGACTCATTGAAGATGAAATAAAAACAAATGAACCATTTTGTGTGTAAGTGTCACCATCACACCATCAATTATACTCTCAAGAATGTTAGTGTACAAAAGAATTGAATCTCCAACTATCCTCCTCAAGATATTTAAACGTTTAACCCAAGTAATATACTAAGCTGTCTGGTACAAGGAAGTAAAGATACCTACACCTACTCTACCTAATTCAAGAAAATTTTACCATGTGCAACAAGGCTCTAAAGTTAAAATGAAAAAGAAATGCACAATAGTGTATAAATTGCTTTAATCCCAACACCCCAACCCACCAAGAAATAATGCATATATATTTAACCCCCATTTGGTTCAACTAAAAAGTTAGATTAAGATTTTAAGTCAAAGTCATATAATTAATTTCAATTTCATGGGACCATTCCCAATGTAACATCCCATCCTCATTTTATTAGATGACTGAGGTCTATGTCAATTAAAAGGACAAGGGGGGATTACGAAGTTTTCTCCAAAGAGCAACTCTTCTCAAAATCTCATTCAAAAGGTGCTCAGTTGGAATCCAATTCTAACTAAGGATTCTTGTGGTTCCGGAGGTTCCAACAGAATCATTTTATTATTTCTGCTAATGATTCTAACCAAAATCAATTTTTTGGGCGCAACAAGAAGTTGTATCCTCAAATCATATCAGAGGGGGTTGGGATCCACAACTTTTCGTCCACGCATTTCATCATGCTTTATCGAAATCTACTAAAATTCTAATTTTTATATAAACAAAACAGGAGCTTAGTAAGTAATATTAGACGAGATTGAATTATACACCAACCAACTCACCCACTAACAAATAATTCATATCTAGTACTTAATACTAGACGAGATTGAACCATACACTAAACAGTTAATTTCTTTTCTCTTTCTTAACAACGACAATTACTATCCAATCTTATCGTACCACATGCTAGTCGAGGACAAGGGATAGCGGGATAATCAGTTCTCTATGATTGTGAAGTGTCATAGCCACTAGTCCCACTCCTACTGCCCTTCAGTCCCACTCCTTGCCCCATGACCCTTAGAGATCAATTTAATCTTTTTCAAAAGAAACCCACATATGATGTGACAACAAATTAAAAGTTTATAAAAAAAAAATCCATTTTTTAATTTCATGCAAAAGATGGAGAAACCATAAAATTTTATTAGATGAATTCAAGGCTAAATTGATTGTTTTTTACATGTGATTAAGAGACAACATTAACTCAATCGAAGCTAAACTGACATAAACTAAAATCTACATACCAAATATGCTCGGAACTCCGATTGAATCTTGACAGCCGCAAATACGCGCCGCCGGTCACTACCGCCGCCGTGACTAACATATGCCAGGGCACTTCTACTACTTGCATCCCCACTTGTAAGCCTGACCACCTCGGCGGCTGCCTGGGCAGCCGCCAGAGCAGCTTCTGCCACAGCCGCTGTTGCTGCTGCCACCGCTATCGCGTGCTTGTTGGCATCCAGTGCCTCACCATACGAGCTAGCCGAAGAATCTTCGTCATTTTTGAACTGCGATCCAAGGATGCTTCTCTGGTTAGATGTATTAGATAATTTAACAAGACCCCACTTACTCTTCTTCTTTTCCTTGCCCGCCTCCGCCTGCGCCTGCGGCGGTGACGATGTAGCCGGTGATGGTTCCGGGAGCGACTTTTTTGAGCCCAGAAGTGAACGGAACCATTTGCTGGTCTTACCCATATCTCACCGACTCAATAGGTTCATACATTTTCTCGAAGAAAACATTTTAGAGAGAGAGAGAGAGAGAGGTATTTATTTGAAGTGGAGGTTGGGTGAGGGTTTAAAAAGACGCGCGAGAAGAGGGAGATTGGGGGAGACGAGCGGTGGTGGTGTGGTTGTGGTTGGGACCCGTTGGTTTTAATGCAGACGACAATGGACAGATAAGACCATGGTCCAACCCGAAATTGAAAAATCAGATTTTTCGTCAACTACTCTATATTTGTACATTTCTCTCTCGTCTGTGATGAGTGACGACGCTTGTGAGTTCACTATTTTGTACTGTTAAGGGATCTGGTACAAAAATTTGTCCTCGTGAGTGGTATCATAGTTGGTATTCAATTTGTACACTCATTGATATTTGCATTATTGTCAAAAAATATTTGATGAAAAATCAATTTGATCTTCATTTTTCATAAACTTATTCTCAATCGTAAATTCTTTCAAAATAATAATTTTACATATAAATCAAAATTCTTTTCTACTTTTTAACCAAAAAAAAAATCACTATAACTTTATTTTCCAAACAAATGGTGGCGCAGACCAAACACTATGTTCTTGTTTGATTGGGATTTTGTAAAAATAGATTATGTGAAAAATATTTTTTCTCGAGAATATAAGATTAAAAAATAAGAGTTTTTTTTGAAGTTAAGTACAAAATTATTTTATTAGAAAGATATATTGTTAATTTTTTATTTTGCTTCTACTTATAGAAAAACTTGTTAAGAAAGTTACTTCTAGTTAGTTTTCTCTAAATAAATCTTCATATTCGTCAAAATAATTTTAGAAAATTATTCGAACATATTCAAAAGTGACTTTTTTATTTCGGAAGTATTTTCCAACTTTTCAAAAGCATTGCGCCTTTACATTGTTATAGATTTCTTAGAATAGTAAAAGCATTTCCAAGTTATTTTTTATTTTTAGAGTCTTTAAATTTGAAGAATATTAGAACATCTTTAAGAGACTCTTTAAATATTAAATACTCTCTATTTTAAATAGTTAACCCATAAAATTATGTTCTAAAAGACTTTTTAAATTAACATTTTAAGAGCATTTCCAAAAGACTTTTGAAACATATGATAATCTCTGTTAGAATTTGATCCGAATTCTATTTTAAAGGTACATTGGAGTTGATTGTTTGTTTTGGAAAAATCTTGAAAAAGTAGAAGATTTTTGGATAAGTCTTGAAAAAGTAGAAGACTATAAGAAGTGAAAGAAGACAAAAGATGGATTGGTACAAAAAAAGTCATCGCAAAATCTCTCGTTATCGCTCATTAGGTGCTTGAGCGCTCAAAACAGAACTTTGGTCGCTCGCTAGGCTCGACAGTAGCACCGCTTGCTAGCCGCGAGGGTGTCCCTTGAGCGATAGCTTTATCTAAAATTTCAGGGTTTTGCGATTTGGCCAGTTTTGGGACCCCTATTTCAATTTAAACACTCTTTTATTTGTTTTACCTATTGTAATTAGAGTTCACCTTGTGTTAGACTCTTGTTTGTAATAATTCTTTTAGTATGTTAGAGAATTTTGTATTATAATATGTGGCATAGACTCGGAAAGTGATCTAGTAGATCTAGATTAATAGAAAGAGATTCATAGATAGAGAGATCATGAGAGATTCTTGTGAGATTCAGCATAACATATTGTAACTCTTTACTTTTGATATAGTGATTTTTCCGCCTCGCCCATGGTTTTTCCCGTCTTCAGTTTCCATGTAAATCTGGTATTCTCGTGATTGTTATTTTCATATTACCTATATCTCGTCTTTAATATTTATAATAATTGGCTCAATTTCTAACAAATGTTACTATCCAGTTTGGTTTTGTATTAGAGCAAAGTTTGATCAATTTAGAACGAGATTTGATTGTTTCGAGATGACAAGTATGAAATTTATTAATTTGGTTTTGGATCGCAACACCAAATTGTCTTTGTGGCATATTAAGATACTAGTAGTTCTGGCCCAATTGGATTTGGATGATGCTCTATTGGGGCTAGATAAGATGCCCTCAACGTTGATATAGAGGAGAAGCAATATAAGGATTGGAAGGCCCTATCAGAGATATATCTTTATCTTTAGAATCAAATTCTTCGGGACATGTTAAATGAGAAAGGTGTCACTGCATTATGGTTGAAGTTGAAGTAGTTATGCATGACTCGAAGTCTAACCAACAAATTCACCTGAAGTAGCATTTATATTCTCATCGTACGATAAAAGACTGATTTTTGGAAGATCATTTGTCTGTTTTCAAGGAAGTCGTCGTTGATTTGGAAACCACATAGGTGATGTACAATGAATAGGGCTTAGGGTTGATTTTTTGTTGCCTGTTTCATATATTAAATTTCAAGACATCATCTTTTATAGTCGAGATACTCTCACCATTGATAAATTTTATAACGCGCTTCATTCTAAAAAGAAGGTGAACAAGCTAGTCTCGGATTGGAGGCCTCGACATGGAATCTTATTGTTCATGAGAAAATTTTGGGTGGTCATGAAGGGGTATGCTTAAGTCTAATAATAGTGATATAATATGTTATTATTGCAATAAAAAAAGCACACGAGGAATGATTGTTATAAATGTAAGAACATGGATAAATTAATTGCTACAGATCAGAAGGAATAACCAGATAATTCCAGTGAAACCAACTTTGTAGAGGATGATGTAGTGATGGAAATCTTTTAGTTATTTCTGATGGCAACTCTAAACACGACGAGAATTGGATTCATGATATGGCTTGCACTTTTCATATATGTGTTCTAGTTGTGATTAATTTTCAACATATGAAACAGTTTCAAGGGGTTTCGTGGCAAGGAAAAATAATTCGCTTTGTAAGATAATCAGTATTGATAAGATCCGAATTAATATGTTTGATGGAATGGTCAGAACACAAGTGAAGTAAGATATGCTACAGATTTGAACGTAAATATTATTTTATTGTTTAGTTTTGATTCAAAAGGGTACAATATAGAGGTAGAGAAAGTTCTAGTTATATGTCTTGCAAGGTTCGATGATCACGTTTGATGCAGTTGTCACTAAATTATGGAAAAGAGATATTAGACCTTAGGAAAGGTTCGATGAAACTAATTTGGTTGCTTATGAATTGATAAGTATTGGTTCAGATGGAGTTAATTGTGATTGTGTTTTTCATGGGGATAATTCAAGCAAATCTGTTAACTCAAATGAAGTTGGTTGTGAACTTGAAGATTTTGTTGTTCGTGGTGATTTGAGCAAGTTTGGCATCTAAGGTAATTCTGTTGGTAAACAGTATTTGGATTCAGTTCACAGTTGTTGAGTTTGCCCTTAAGGCCTTTGTGTAAGAGATGGAGTAGTTTGGAATGTTCCGTTTAGAGAATTTTTGGAGTTTGTTGAAGAGTTCAGTTTTATTTCTTGTAGTGAAATTCATGTCAAAGTGGATATTTGTTAGAATTTTGTGTAACCCGAATTCTATTTTAGAGGTATTTGAAGTTGGTTGTTTATTTTTGGAGAACTCTTGAAGAAGTAAAAAACTTTTGGAGAAATCTTGAAGAAGTAAAAGACTAAAAGGAGTGAAAAAAAGACAAAAGATGAACCGGGGGAAAGAAGTCATCGTAAAATCACTTGCTTGCTGCTCAACAGGTGCTCTAGCACTCAAAATAGGACCTAACCTCTCGCTAGGCACGAGCCGAACGCTCGAGTGACAATGGCACCGCTCACTAGTAGAGACGGTGTCGCTTGAGCGACAGCTTTATCCTAATTTTCAAGGTTTTGCGATTTAGCCAGTTTTAGGATTGCAATTTCAACTCAAATTCTACGTTATTGGTTTTACCTATTGTAATAGGATTTCACCTTATGTTAGATTCTTATTTGTATTAATCCTCCTAGTATATTAGGTATTCTTGTATTATAAATATGTGGTTTATTACACATATTTACTTGATCATTACTTGATCGATTTAGAAAGTGATCTAGTAGATCCAAATTAATAGAGATAGATACTCATAGATAGAGAGGTCAAGATAGAGTCTTGTGAGATCCAACATAACATATTGCAACTCCTTACTTTTGATATAGTGAATTCTCCACCTCTACTTGTGATTTTTCCCATCTTGAATTTTTACGTAAATCTCGTATTCTTTTGATTATTATTTTCATATTGTCTATATCTCATCTTTAATATTAATAACAATTGGCTCAATTTTTAATACTCTCTGGTTTAAAGAGTCAACCTTAGAATTCTGCTACAAAAGATTCTTTAAATTAATATTTTAATTTAGAGAGTAAGTTTGACTCTCCAAATTTGGAGAGCCAAAAACTCTATATAATTACATACATTCAAAGTATTTTCATTTTCAATGGAGGGAAATAATATAAAGATTTGGAAGAATGTTAGTGAAAATAAAAAATAAGGTAAAATAATAAATATTTTTTGGGAGTAGTAAAATTAAACGTTAAATATAAAGAGCTTATTGGAGTATTTATTCTCTAAATTGTAGAATATATTCTTTAAAATAGAGAGTTTATTGTAGAAGCAATATTACCCGAAATTGCACGGCTTAGATTGGTGGAAGCAACAATCATTGAACAAATCAATACCTTCAAATCTGCTATTACTTTCGTTAATATTTTTTTCCCTGTTTTGGTTTATCACTTTAATTATTCTTGTCTTGTTTAATTTTTCCACTTAGCTTAGTTAGTTGGTTGATTATTTCGGGATGAACACCAATGCCTTATAGGTGAACTCATTCTTTAGTCCTATAAAATCCAATACATTATACAATGTTGGAACTTTTTTTTTAATGAATAAAATCAATAGTTTGAAATTTATCTAAGATTCTTTGATAGTCCAGTATTTCGTGTATAACCAATGGATTCATGATCAATCTTTATTCTTCCTCATGTTTCAATTCACTCCTATGAGTCAATATCTTATCTAGAAGTGAGAAAAAAATTAAACAAGTTCAATATTGCAACTTAATAGATGAAGTAACAAAGTTGTGCATCTCATGGAATTCCATTTTATAATTTCTGGTCTAGAGAATTAATTATTGAATTATGAGAAGGTTGATGTAATATAATGAGAATGGATATAAGTTTTTTTTTTTTTTATAGTTAGAAATTATAATTGGAATAGATTTAGAATAGGCTAGATATATTAAAATGGTGTGGATGTATAGCGTTTAATGAAAGAATTTAATAAGAAGAATATTGGAATGTGATGCAGATAAAAGAAGTTTAAAATAAATAAATAATAGGAATAGCTATAAAGTTAGATAGATATATATAACAATGGCGGATGCAAATAGTGGCTCTGAAAAAATAAAATAACAATTGGGATAGAAGTTTAGAAATAATAAATATTTTTTGGAGTAGTAAAATTAAATGTTAAATATACTTTCTAAATTGCAAAACACGCTCTAATAAATATTTTTTGAAGTAGTAAAATTAAATGTTAAATATACTTTCTAAATTGCAAAACATGCTCTCTAAAAATAGAGAGACTTTTGATGATGTTCAATGTTTTATACACTCCAAAAATCTTTTTATTTTTGTTGTTTATTTTACTTTTCCCAACATTCATTTATCGTTGTTTCCTCATTTTACAATTAATATGTATTTTTAATGACGAGAGTGAATTTGGTTCTTTAAATGTAAAGAGTCAAACACAATCTCTATTTTGTTTTTTTAAAGAAAAGTCTTTTGAGACCTAATTTAAATATTCAACTCTTTAAAATAAAGAGCATGGGACATTGTAGCAATGGAATTTGGATTTAGAAAAACGAGACTTATGAAATTATTTTAAATAAATAAATATGCGTAATTTTAAATACCTTTTTTGATAGCTAATTAATTGGTTAATTAACATACTTAGCACCATGTTTGATCACCATTAAAAAAAAATCTTTTTCACAAACTTATTTTTAACCTTACATTCTCACAATAAAATATTCTGAACATAAGTCTAACTTTTTTTTTTTTTTTTTTTTTTNNNCAAGCATTCTCCAAAAAATCACTATTCCAAGTATTATTTTTCATTAAACAAAAAACAAACCATTTTAATGATTGTCAAACATGGACTTAAAACAAAAGAAAAATCTATTATAAATTACAAATAACTTACTAATAATATCCTAACAAGAATAAACTAATACTAAAATACTAATAACTTAATTAAAATAAAATCCCATCAAAATAAAGCACCTAGTCGGTATAGTTAAATACTCAAACTTTTAGTGAATTTTTAACAAAAGTTGATAAAATAGATGATTGAAAAGTAAAGTATCTCATAAAATGTATGGTTAAAATTAATTATTAACTTTTTAAGATACATTAAAAGGGGGTAAAATAACTAACGAAAAAATTTAAAAAATTAAGAGATCACAAATAGAATTGCCCAAACATTTTGTCACAAGTGTCGGCAAAGTGAGATAAGAACTTAGCATTTTCATTATACACGTGTGTGTATATATTGAGATAAGGGATTCCTCAACGGCTCGTTCATGGATAGCATCACTTTTGAAGGAATCAAAAATTATCCTTGGTGAAGGTGTTTAGCACCTCGTTGTCTGATATGGACATCCTTGTCAAGCGTGTCTCTTGAAGGGGTTCATACAAGGTTCATCCATGGAGAGCATCATCTTCAAAGGAAATATATGTGACTCCCCTAGTGGAAGTGTTTAGCACTTCACCGTTCGAAATAGACATTCTTGTGGTCGTTTGATTTCCCACAAGTGCACAGGATCATGAACAAGTAATATAATGATGAAATATACTTTTGATAGAAATATAATGTTTCCAATTCGAACGTTTACTGTGCCAAAAACCAGTTTCAATATTCAACTAAAAATTTGGAATATAACTTGTGCGATTGAAAATTGATTTTGACAATATTTCACACATTTTTTGAGTTTTAATTCTATCCAATTGTCTCATAACAATCTTCAAAGTATCTTTTTGTGGTCCGAATCAACTATTGAATTTGTAATTTGATCCTCAAACTTTGAATTTTGCTATATTTCACCAATTTTCTCTTTTTTCTTTCAATTTCTCGTTCAACCCTTGAGTTTTACGTATATAACATAAAATACAATAATTTAGAATATATTTGTCAAAGGAACTATCAAATATCGATATTTTAGACTCCTAACAAGTGTATAAAATACACTTATCACCAATCTAGGCTAGTTTCCCTCTTGAAGGGCTTCCTCCATGGTTCATCCATAGAGAGCATCATCTTCAAAAGAATCAGAGGTGACTTATTTGGTGGAGGTGTTTAGCACCTGCCATTCATAGCCTGCTTCTTCCATGGTTTGTTCATGGAGAGCATCATCTTCGAAGATATCATAGGTGACTCCCTGGTGGAGGTATCTAGGACCTCGCCGTTTTAAAGTGGAGATTCGTGTCTTCTTGAAAACAAGTAGAGGTGAAATAACTTAGTATAGAAACTCATTTCATTACTTGAAAACATATTTACACATTGGGAAAGATAATTCAGTAACACATAGGAGCATCACTTATTGATAATATTTCTTGAGGTGTTTAATGTTCCATAGGTGGGGTTGCACTTTTCCATCGAGGTATTCAATTTTATGAGTGCCAAGTCGTAGCTTCTCCTTAATACGATGTGAGCCTTCCCAATTGGGACCTAACATGCCTATGTTAGGCTCTTTGGATGATAAGAAAACTCTTCCCAAAACAAGTTCATCGATGCGAAGTGACATTTTCTTTACCTTGGTATTGTAGAAGTGGGTCATTTTACGTTGATGCGCAGCAAGCTTTGATTGTGATTCATCATTCTTCTCTTCAAGGAAATCAAGCTTATAATGCATTAGCTCGTCATTAGATATCTCATTGAAGTATATGAGATGAGGTGATGTCAACCATACTTCCACGGGGCTCATAGCTTCGGTCCCATAGGCCATAGAAAATGGAGTTTTTCCGACGACAGTTTAGGTTGTGGTACGTATAGAAAGTGAAGTGCTTTTTGATGCCTCATCGCATGGGTTCTTGACCTTCTTATTGTTGATCCGTCAACCATTGTCTAACTTGGGAGATTCCGAATCTACACATGATGTTTTTCCACAAGAACTTGGAAGTGTTTACTTCTGTGACTTTGGCCAAAGGTTCCGCCTCTACTCACTTAGTAAAGTAATCAATAGCACAATGATGAAACTATCAGTTCCTCTTCTTTTAGGCAGAGTACATATCAATTCAGCTTCTCATTTAGCGAATGGCTAGGGGCTGGATACGACTGTAAGCTCCTGCGATGCTTGCCTCAGTATATTTGAGAAGCGTTGACCTTGTCGCATTTGCGTACAAATTGAAATGCATCACTTTTCAAGGTAGGCCTATAGTATCCCTGCCTAAGCACTTTTTATGCAAGTGCAGGTCCTCCAGAGTGGTTTACATATACTCTTTCATGAACTTCTCGAAGGACATATGTTGTTTCTCCCTTCCAGTGCACCAAAGGAGAAAAGATGAGAAGCCCCCTTTAAACTTATGGGCTTCTTCTTTGGCGTCAGGTATGACCTGATCTTCGAGGAAGGAGACAATAGGCTGCATCCAAGGTAGGGTGCTTTCAATCAACATCACTTCGTCTCTCTTGGTAATTGAGGGTTTTACGAGGTGCTCAATTGTGACAACGTTGAGCAGTTCAGAATTCTTGCTACTAGCCAGTTTGAGTCGGCATGAGCATTTTCTAGGCAAGGAATCTGTGCCACTCAAACTTTTCGAAATGAGGGATAAAATTCATGACCCGTTTGAGGGATGTTGCCATGCTTTTATCTCTCACGGTGAAGTTTCCATTAATCGGCTAACAACTAGCTAGGAATCACTATTGATAAGAAACCTCTTCACATGTATCTCCCTAACTAATCTGAGGCCAACAAGGAGTGCCTCATACTTATCCACATTGTTTGAAGCATTTAATCCAAACCTTACGGAGCAATTATGCTTATGGACCTAAGGACTTATCAAGAATACTCGTTCCCCAAAACTAGGGTCCCTAGAGGAACCGTCGATGAAGAGTTTCCAAATGGAAGGCTCGTAGGTTCCATTGCTACTTCCACTTCAAGGTAGGCCTAGGTAAAAAAAAAATCAAAAAACTGACCAAACAAATCGAATCAAATCGAACCAAATCGAATCGAACCGAACCGACTCGGGTTGATTTGATAGTTAATTGGTTTGGTTTGGTTTGGTTTTATCTTTAACAAAACCATGGTGGTTCAATTCGATCATGGTTTAAAGTCTTAAACCGCTAGTTAATCGACCCAACCCACTTGATGTTTCCATTTAAAATAAAAAAGTCAAAATCAAAAGCTTAATAATGTTCTCTTGAAAGTGGAGGCGTCCAAGTCACCTCTTTGAGTAGTATTGTTGAATACTATATAACAAAGAAATATTGATATTATTTTATGTCTTTTACAAACATTGTCTTCTGACTCGGTTAGTAGGCCTTTTTTAATTAATTTTTTCTATATAACATGTTTTACTAGAAATAAGTTCGCATTCTAAAAATAAAATTTAAGATAATGATTATGGACATATGGTTATGTATTAGCTACAATATTGAATCTTTTTAATTACATGTTATGTTCTGATTCGTTAATTACAACTTACATGTTGAGAAAATGCAAGTTGAGATAATGATTTTTATTCTTTGAAAATTGAAATTCCAAAATTGTTTTTAGTTGCTATAATTTGTAACTCAAATAGAAAAGTGTATAAATCAAAAACAAAGATATATATACTCTAAGTGAGCCCAAAACCCGAGACATTGTTTTTAAAAAAGCTCAATTTGGACAAAAGCTCAAACCGACTAACCAAACGAAACCAACCCGATATGGTTTAGGTTGGTTTGGTTTAAGAGGTAGATTGGGTCGGTTTGGGATGAAATTCAACCAAACTGACTTATTTTTTCTAGTTTCAAGTCGGTTTAGGTTGAAATTCTTAGAGTTTTCCTCAATTCTCCTTTGATTGATCATGTACCCAAGAAACTTTTCGAAAGCGACACCAAATGCGCACTTAAAGGGATTCAATCTCATCCCGTGCTTCCTTAAAATGTGGAAAATAGCATCCAGGTCCTCGATACGATCTTTTTCTAGAAAGGTCTTTACAAAATGTGACCTATGTAGACCTCTATAATTTTACTAATAAGGTCGGTGAACATCTTATTGAATAACCTTTGATAGGTGGCTCCAACATTTTTCAACTCGAATGGCATCACCTTGTAATAGTAAAATCAATGATAAACAAAGTGTCCTTCTCATCAACATGATGCATGGGGATCTAGTTGTAACCGAAATAGGCATCCATGAAACTCAACATTTCGTTTCATATAGTGGAATCTATAAGTTGATCTATTCTTAGAAGCGGGAAGTTGTCCTTTGGGCAAGTTTGGTTCAAGTTAGAGAAATTTATATAGACCTTTCATTTGTCACTGTGTTTCTTTAGTAGAATGGGGTTGCTGATCTACTTCGGATACACAGCTCCCTTGATGAAATAGTTGGAAATTAACTTTCCTACTTCCTTCAAAACCTCATGCCTCTCCAGGTTGAGGGCTTTTCTTTTCTTCCTATGCTAGGCATTTTCAGGATCAACTTTCAAATGATGGAAACTTACTCTTAGATCAATGCCAACCATATCTTCTTGCCTACAAAAAAAAATGTCTAAATTCTTTCGTAATAAGCCTTTGATCATTTCCTTTTCGTCTAATGGTAGATCCCTTCCTACTTGCAATAGTTTACTAGGATTTAAAAGGCCTACCTGAAAGCTTTCTAACTCCTCCACAAGGGCTATCTGAGATTTTGCCTCGGTTATGCTAGGGTCTAACTCTTCATGAGTGGCCCCATCTTCTATAGCATCTACCATATTGATGTCTCCCCCTTATCAATGGGTGGACCTTCTTCAGGTGCATTGACCATCTCATCATATGGCAGTATGTTAGCACTATTTGGCTTTACCATCCTTAAGGAGTTGAGAAAACATTCCTTAGATCCCATCTGGTCACCACTAACAGTTGCAATTCCATGTTTAGTTAGAAATTTAGTACACGCGTAATGTATCTAAGTGACAGCCCATAACTCCTTCAAAGGAGGTCTCCCTAGGATACCATGGTAAGTCAATCTGTTATCCACGATAAAAATCCCATAAAATGGCGTGCCACTTGGGGAGGCGACCCCATTTCCACAACAAGGGTGATATTCACTCTTGGGATGATGCTATCCCCCGTGAACCCTATATATTAGCGAAGTCATAGGGTTAGTTCACGATCTATCAACATTTTATCAAAGGTGGACATAAACAATATATTGACCGAACTCCCATTATCAACCGTTATTCGCTTCAAACTATTATGAGCTATAATTGCCCTTACTACTAAGGTATCACAATGGGAGTAGTATATACCTATTGCATCTTCCTATGTGAAGGTAATATGTGGCAAATTCCCCGACCTTTTAGGGTGCTTGTTGATAATGTAACTAGTCATAGGGGATCATTGGCCTCTCTAGCATAATTTCTTTGGGCGTTCTAGAACTTGCCTCCAACATATGGACCCCCAATGATTATGTCTATCTCTCGAATAGGCACGTTGTACATAATGGTTGGGGAGTCCCTTTTCTATCTTTGTCGACTTATGGGCCTTTCTCTGTCATCCACCACTCTTTGAAGAGGGAACAGTCTTTGGGAGGTCGCATCGTCTCGTCTTACCTAGGCTGCTATTCCTGCCTAGGTGGGGACAGATTCCCTTGAGGGAGACGATTGTCATTCCTAGGCTCGTGAGAGTTATTATGCTCTGTAGCTTGTTAAGCCACCCTATACTCACCGGGGTCATGACAATGGTATTTATGGAACTTGTAGTAAGGCTTCGCTATCAACATAAGGTCTATTTCTTGAGCCTCGACATCTTCTTCTATTTTTCAAGCGTGAAGGTCCGCTGGACGTAGCTCTTGCATCTGTTTGGCTATTAAAAGTCCAAGAATAACTAACCAAGAGGGGGGGAGGGGGATGAATTGGTTTTTAAAACTTTTTCGAAAAATAAACTTAATCAAGTAAGTTAACAACACCTTGATCAATTAATAATTGTAAACAAATAAAAACAAGTAGATAAAATAAATCACAAATATAAATGAGATGACAATAAGTAAAATGGTAGAGATGATGTAAACGATATAATTGTGAAGGTTCGATCCAAAGCAATGATCTATGTCCTCTGTTACCAAACTCTCCAGCACGAGCAAAGCTTTTTCACTAAATTAATTGACTTGTGGTGCAATCAAACCCTTTACAACGCTTTCGGTAACTTACAAATAAGGTGCATCAATCCTTAACCTACACTATCGAGCCTTATAAGACCTCAATATGACTCACACTATTGAGTTTTCATTGGACCTCAATACAACCCACAAGTTTAGAGCAGTGATTTTATAAAGAAATTGCTCTCTTAATAAATGATACAAATAAATTAAGTACTAAGAGAGATTATCACTTCAATTAATAGCAATAAATGATAGATCAAGTATTAAATGAAAAGCTTTGATAATATAATAGTTAAAAATTAGATTCAATCGATCAAAGCTTTTCAATGAGAAGATTAAGATAAATCAAATGTAATTAAAGTTCAAAAGTCTTCTCAAAATATTTATCTCTTTTGATGTGTGAAAACAATAAATTAAGTTCTAAGAGAGAGAGGAGAAATTTTGATGAATATAATAATTAAAAGTTTGATTCATTCAATCAAAGTTTTTTTAATATGAAGAAGTGGAAAAAATAGATGCAATGTGAGCTCAAAAATTTTCTTCAAAATATATCTTTCTTTTATGAATGAAAGAAATAAATTAAGTACAAAAAGATAGATGAAAAACTTTGATGAAGGTGATAATAAAAGTTTGAATCAATGAAATGTTTTATATGAATGAATAAATGAAATGAATGCAATGTAGGTGTAAAGAATTCTCTCAAAATATATCTTATTTAATACTCTTGAAACTCTTTTTAAAGAATGGAAAAGTGAGGGTATTTATAGAGCTTAAAAACAAAAATACTATGTCGAACTGGACAACCAACAATACGTCCCCCTTTTGATCCGGCCGACCAAAATAGACGTTATGCATATGAAATCTAATGGTTAACAATCCTACCATTGCATCAATCGGATGTCTGCATAGATGAACTGGGCGTCCGTTTTTCACAAATTTATATAGAAAGATTTTACAAAACTTTTCGGGGATCCAAGCCGCTGATCGGATGAGCATTGGGATGTCCGCATGCTTAGACAGGACGTCTGACCGTTTCGGCCAATTTTCTCGATTTTTACCCCCATTTGATCCGATTTGAATATTTTGACAAATGTATACTTTGAAATGTGTTTTAACTATTTTTCAAGGTAAATGATATTTTAAAAATATGATCTAAGTTTAAACATAATTTTGAAAATTAATTTTACTTTTTATCAAAATATTTTATGCAAGTGATAATCAAAATAGTTTTAGTGTACAAAATGATTTTTGAGCTTTTATCATTCATTGCTAAAGATAAAGGCGTTAGTACTTACATTTGATATAAGAAAGCCCAGTCATTGATTTTTTTTTTTTTTTGAAACTTGGATCTTTGGCTCTCATCTTAATCTTTCTTTGACGGTCTCTCTTAAACTCTTGATCTTGATCTTTCTTTGATATTTGTCTTTTAAGCTCTTGTCTTGAATGGTTGGATGATTTGATGACTTCTATCTTGACCTTTATTGTAAGTTCGATTTGATAGTCTTGATATTGATTTTTTGATGACGATATATCAATTTATCATCGAATGGTTTTAACACTATAATTATTGAAATTCAATTGTTAGAAAACGAGATTGATTTGTTTGTTATAATCAAAGCTTTAAGGTTATAATCAACTATATGTCAACAATTTTTCTTTTTTCAATTATGACAAATAAGATAATTTACAAAGTAATGTCAAAAATTAATAAGGAATAAAAATCTCGAATTTAACATGTAGTCCAATTATTCTCCCAATCTTTTTAAAATTAATTATTCCATTTAAAATTTATGAAATAGTAGATGATTCAAATTATATCATTTAATCATTCAAAGCATATGATCTCAATCATCTTCCCTCTTTTCAAGACTTTTCAAATTTATCTTACTCATTTCCACTTTTGACATAAGCAAAAAATGTAACACATATGAGAGCAAGAGTATGACATATAAGATCAAAACCATAATAATAATCCCCATTAATTAAGCACAAGATGCCACATATATGTAAGTTTAGATTAGAGGATAATAATCACATTTTTATTAAAGTACTAATCAAAGTATGAGTGATGAAATGACAAAAATATAATCATTTGGGTAAAATTTATATAAATTTCAATGAATTATGCACATAAAATCAATCATATGACAAAATTTAGTATGAATTCAATTTAACCACCTCAAATTCTTTGATATATTCCAAACCTTTTTTAATATATGAAAATCTATCAAGTGTTAGTGGTTTAGTGATAATGTCGACTAATTGATTTTCCGTATTCACAAATTCTAATACAATATCCCCTTTTTGGATGCCTTTAGGATACCATAGACATAAAGTTTTAGTGCCACTAAGACATCTAAAAATTCTTTTGCTATACTAAGGTGTGATTCTTGAGTATTGAGTTGAATAGTAGAACATAATCATACATTAAACATAATATCGAGTCTACCTGTGATTAAGTAAAGGAGAAATCCGATCATACATCGATATTTTGTTATATCTATGTAAGTACCTTGATCATCTTTGTCTAATTTAATTGACGAGCTCATTGAAGTGTTCATTGATTTAAAAAAAAAAAAAAAAAAACTATTTCAAACTTATTGAGCATGTCCATTATGCATTTTGTTTGACTCCATTCCTAAGTTAGAGATTGATGACTTTGTACTTCGAAAGATTCTTCTTCATCTTGTTGCACATTTTCTTCTTCCTTATGTCCATCTTCAATATCTTTAGGATTTTCCTTATTTTGATTTTGAATGTTCATTTACTCAAAAGGGATATCCAAAAATACATCATTAATAATAAATTTTTCTTGATCAAGAGAACTAGCTTTATAAAAAAATTATATGCATGCATTCTCCAATAACTAATGTTCTTTTGTTAAAGACTTGATAAACTTTACTCGTAGACGAATAACCAAGAAAAATTTCAAAATCGAACTTTAAATCAAATTTTCCCAAATTTTCTTTATTATTTAAGATAAAACATTTGCGACCAAACACTTTAAAGTAACCGATAATGGGAATTCAATTATTTAAAAGTTCATATGGATTTTATTTGTTTTCTTTCAACTCACCAAAACTCTATTTAAAATATAGCAAGCAGTAGTAATGGCTTCGGCCAAAAAATATTTTGGTCAACTATTTTCGTAGTCTGAAATATTTCTTGCATTGTGTGATTCTTCTTTTTTACTATACCATTTTGTTAAGAAATTTTAGTAGTCGATAAATTATGTTCATAGCCATAAATTTTGCAAAATAAATAATCACCAAATGCAATATTGCCAAATTCTCCATCATTATCACTCCAAATTGTAGTAATAGTGTCTTTTCATTTTGAACATTTTTACAAAAATATTTAAATATATTCAAATCTTCATTTTTAAGGTTAAAATATAGGACCAAAGTAAATTTAGAAAAGTCATCGACAATGAAGAATGCATAATGTTTACCATTTAAACTTGAGGTACTAGATGATCCAAAAAGATCCATGTGGAGAAGTTGTAAAGGTTTTTTAGTTGAAAAGTTTTGAAAGAACTCTTCACTTGTTTTTCAAATTGTCATGCATCACAATATGTCTTTCTCAAATTTCAAATTTGGTAAACCTTTAACAAAACAATTTTTTTTTTTTTTTGTTTAAATACATGCAAACATAATCTTATCTTCTATGCCACAATAAAGTATCATCTTTTAAAATTGATAAACGTGTTTTTTCACTTTCAAACCCAATGTTTATAACATAAACATCCTTACTTCGACTTCCTATAAACATCATTGATATAGTATCCTCAATAAAGCACTTGGAAGAATTAAATTTAATATGATTACTTTTATCATACAATTGGCTAATACTAAATAGATTATGTTTAAGGTTATTTACTAAGAACATATTTTCAATAAAGGGAGATGAACAATTACCAATAATTCTAATACCAATGATTTTTCATTTAGCATTATTCCAAAAGTATCATGACCACCATCCTTCTTTATGAAGCTTGACAATAAAGTTTGCTCTCCGATCAAATGCTTTGAGCATTCACTATCCAATAACCATTTGCTCTTAATTTTCTTTGTTACCTACAAAAATAATTTAATTTTTGTTCTTTGATACAAATACAACTTTGGGTTTTTCGTTGTTAGTGTTTGTGAACTTTTGAATCCACTTCTGCTTGCTTTCAAAATGCAACATCTTTTTTATTGTACAATTGAAATCCATATGTCCATTTTTATTGGAAAAACAATGTGTTATTTGAAAGAGGGGAAGTAGAGATTTTAACAAAGAAACTTTTGTTTCAAAAATAATTTTTATCTAATTCCTCATTTATCTAAAACACATTTTTGTTCACCAAGCATTAGATCAAAAATTGTCTTGCCTTGATTAAATTTGTGAATAATTTGAGTCAAATCTAAAATCCTTTCTTGTAAATAGAAATTCTCCTTAATTAAATAATTGTAATCGACTTTTTCTTTTTCAAAATTATTTTAAATTTCCAAAAGCTTCTTTACCTCGTTTTCAAATAAAGAATTTTTCTTTTTGAGGATAGAATGATTTAAAAGTAAGTTTTTCAAATTCTTCAAGCATTTCGTTATAAGATATAGATAACTCATCTTATAAACAATTTTCATTTACCTCATTTTCAATAGCTATGAAGCACATGTTGGCAATTTTCTCTTGACTTTCATGTTCTTTATTATCATCATTGTCACTTTTCTCTTCGTCCTTTTCTTCCTTTTGGAATTGACAATTGTTGCGGAAACATTTTCATTTCTTAATAAGAAGAACTAGATCATCAAGTTCTTCATAATTCATATTTTCGCTTGAAGTGCCTTCATCATATACGAATTATAAAGTATTTTGGCATATTTCCTCTTCTTTGCTTTTCATTTTTTCTCCTTTTTCTCGTTGTGATTTAGTTCATATGTCATCAATGTTTCATAAAGTTCTTCCAATGGATATGTGTTGATATCTTTTTGTGCTTTCTATCAACATTTTCAACAATCTCCAATTCTCCTAGAGATACCTAAGCATTTTGCTCACAATTTTACCATTAGCAAATTTTCTATCAAATTCTTTAAGACCATTAACAATATTAGTAAACCAAGTGATCATATCAACAATCGGTTCAATTTGCTTCATGAAGACATTTTGAAAATCTTTAACTAAGAAGAGATTTATCTTAATTTTTCTCACTTTACTGGTATCAACATGAGTGACTTCTAATGCATACCAAATATCATTTGGAGAATCACATGTACTAATATAATTAAATTCATTTTTTTGTAAAACACAATAATGTAGATTTTTGGCTCCAACATTTATAGATAATTTTCTATTATCCACTTCATCATCCTAACTTTTCACTAATTATAATGTGTGTCATTAAAAAATGAAGGAAGATTTGTAAAATGCCCCTCAATATTTTAAAGATTGTTGTTAGCTATTACTCAAGATTGTGAAATCTTTAAAAAATGAACAACTCGCATTGATATCCATTGAAAGTCCAAAAATAACTAACTAAGAGGGTGATGAATTGATTTTTAAAATTTTTTCGAAAAATAAACTTAAATCATATAAGTTAAGAACACGTTGATCATTTAATAATCGTAAACAAATTAAAGTAACTAGATCAAACAAATTAAAAATATAGGTGAGATGATGATAAATAAAATGGAGAGGAAGCAAACGATATAATTGTGGATATTTGATCCAAATTAATGATCTACATCCTTCGTTACCAAACTCTCTGGCACAAGCAAAACCTTTTCATTATATTGATTGATTTGTGGTGTAATCAAACCTTTTACAATGATTTCGATGACTTACAAACAAGGAACAACGATCTTTATACACTATTGAGTTTTATGAGACCTCAATATGACCCACATGGCGATTTACAACAAGGAACACCGATCCTTATACTATTGAGTTTTCACTGGACCTCAATACGACTCATAAGTTTAGAGTAATGATTTTACAATGAAATTTCTCTTAATAAATAATATAAATGAATTAAACACTAAGAGAGAGTAATATTTCAATGAATAGCAATAAATGATAGTTTAAATATTATATGAAAAACCTTGATAAATATGAAAGTTAAAGATTAGATTCAATCAATCAGAAATTTTCAATGAAAAGATGAAGAAGAATCAAACGCAATTTAATTCAAAAATCTGCTCAAAATATTTCTTTCTTTTATAGTGATTGATAGGAATAAATCAAGTTCTAAAAGAGAGAGATGAGAAACTTTGATGAATATGATAATTAAAAAATTGATTCAATCAATCAAAGGTTTTAATATAAAAAAGTAGAAGAAATAGATGCAATGTAAGTTCAAAATTTTTCTTTAAAAGATATCCTTCTTTAATGAATGATAGAAATAAATTAAGTACAAAACGAGAGATGAAAATTTTGACGAAGATAATGAAAAGAGTTTGAATCAATCAAATTTTTTTATATAAATAAATAAATGCAATGTAGGCTTAAAAAAAATCTCTCAAAATATATCTTACTTAATACTCTTGAAACTCTTTTTAAATAATGGAAAAGTGAAGGTATTTATAGAGCTCAAAAAGAAAAACACTCTGTTGAAACGGACAAACAACTGGACGTCCGCCTTTGAATCTGGACGACCAAAATAACTGTTATGCATATGAAATCTAAAGGTTAATAGCTCAACCATTGCATTGGACGTCTGTCTTTCACAAATTTGTAGAGAGATTTTACAAAACTTTCCGGGGATTCAAACGACCAATTGTACAAGCTTCCGGACATCTGCATGCTCAAACTAGACATCTGACCTTTTCGACTGATTTTCCCTCTTTTAACCCCATCTGATCCAATTTGAATAGTTTGACAAATGTTTTTAACCAGTTTTCAAGGTAAATGATGTTTTTAAAATATGATTTAAATTCAAACATAATTTTGAAAATCAATTTTACTTTTGATCAAAATAATTTATGCAAGTGGTAGTAAAAATAATTTTTCGTGCTCATAATAATTTTTGAGCTATTTTAATTCATTACTAAAAATCAAAATGTTATATCTTTTGATCAAAATATTTTATGCAAGTGATAATCAAAATAGCTTGTACACAAAATTATTTTTGAGTTTTTATCATTAATTGCTAAAGATTTAGGTGTTTGTACATTTACATTTGATATAAGAAAGCCTAGTCTTTGATGTTTCTTTGAAACTTGGCTCTTAGGCTCTCATATTGATCTTTCTTTAACGTTTGACTCTTAAACTCTTGAACTTGATATTTCTTTGATATTTTTCTTTTAAGTTCTTGTCTTGAATACTTTGATGACTTGATGGCTTTTATGTTGACCTTTATTGTGAGTACGATTTGATAGTCTTGATTGTGATCTTTTGAAGATGATCGATCAATTTATCATTGAATGCTTTGAAGACTATAATTCAATTGTTAAAAAACAAGATTAACTTATTTGTTATAATCAAAATTTTAAGATTACAATCAATCATTGGTCAACAAATATTGGTCAACCCTCCTCATACGCCAAGGTGGTACGACATTTAAGGTGGCAATTGCTAAGGCATGAACTGAAGTGGGAACAACTTATGTCCAGCCTGAATCCATTGATGATTTGCCAAGTGAGATATGGGACATCTTCCTTATTGCCTTTAAGGAGGTGCGAGTTCTTGAGCTGCCATATTTCAATGGTCATCATCTCTTCGTTGATGATTTCGATTCTCATTATTTTCACCAGTTTATCATAGGTAACAAGGTTCTTGAGCTGCCATATTTCGATGGTCATCATCTCTTCGTTGATGATTTCGATTCTCATTATTTTCACCAGTTTATCATAGGTAACAAGGTTCTTGATCCGAACATCCTTCCAGAATAGGGTATTCAAGTTGAGGCTTCCTTTAAGGTCTGAAAGTGCTTTGCTTTTATCAGTGAAACGAGATAAATAGCTCTTCAATGTTCCTCCAACAACTTGCCTTATGTTTTGCAAATGTTGATTGGAGCTTCTCCATCTTTATTGGCTATGTACTGATTTAAGGAGGCATTTTAAGGTCTGACCAGTTTCTGATGCTTTCAGTTGGGATCCTAGCGGCTGCTCCACTGAGGGTTAGGTGAAAAAATTTGCATTCCAGGGCCGGTGAAGCACACCTCAAACTCATGTGAGTTTTACAATTGTTGAGGTGCTTGAATAGATCACCTTTGCCTTCATACAAAGGAATCTTTGGGGGAACGAAGCGTCTTGGCATAAATTGCACTTCAAAGCTCTAGGAAGAAGGGAAGGTTATCATCATCATCATCGAGTTCATACGACCTGCATGGCCCTTCTGAATCCCTTTCTTTAGCTTCATACTGAGGTGGCTAGGAATGTCTTGTTTGACTTCTTGCAACCTCGGCTGCTCTCATCTCTAGTCTATTTGTAGGCGAAAGTTCATTCTGACGCCTCCACGTCTGTCCATGGGATCTAGAAATGGGGTAGGGGGTGGGGGTGCCTATTGAGGCCTATTTCTAGGCATGTCTAACCCGATCCTATCAAATATATTGGTGGATCTCTGGGGTTCTTGCTCCTACTCGTATTCTGGAGGAAAGTTGTCATCTCTAAAAAGAGAATTATTGGAAGGTCGATCGGAGGTATAATTTGAAAACACATCTATCCCTACTTTTCTTTCATTCGTACTAGCCCCTTACCTGTGTTGTTAAAACAAGCCCTATGCCTTTGTCCCCTTCCTCTTCTTGTCGATTGAAAAGGCCCAATTGAGGTATATTTTAAGCATCTGTTGACCTCTTTGGCCATGCATTTGCATGAGGAGTTGTTATATGGCTACGTTCTGCGCTCTGATACTTCTCATATTGACAGCCATTTGTGCCACCTCCTAGGTAAGGTGGGCAACAACCCTTCCACTTCTCCGATTATGGTGGTGGGGGTCGATTTTGTCTGACAATACTTCGGGGGGCTTCTTTTTTAGAAATGACCATAGTGTTCCATGGATTCGTATCTTTTCATTGCTCGAAATATGGTGGATATGCTCTTTTCTTTAAAGAATTGTATTTTTGTGCAAATTTTGATCTAAAAAAATTCCTTTTTCTCTAGGAATATCCTCCTAAGATTAATAGAGTATTTTAAACTTTATAGCTTTCGATTGCTCTTTATCCAAGATCAATACCTTCCTTCCAATAGAAAGTTAAAATACTTTTCCAGCAAGCTTTGTCCACAAGGATGATTGTAGTTTTGTGGCGTCAATCTGTTGACGTCAACTTCTGTAGAACACTAAATTTTTAGTTGTGTTACATACAATTTATTTGTTAATTAATAGGAATTTCATGTTTAGTCAAGTCTTTCTGCGAGCCAATTTGTTATGCCTAATAGTTTATTTACATCTACATGATTTTTCTTTTCTTAATAGTTGAGGGACTAAAGTTAAGTTATGTATTAAATTTTATACTTTTTGTTGATTGGGCCAAATAGTTAGTTATTGAAGGAGTTACAATTACCCTATCAATATTGAGTCCATTATGAAGCTACAAATAAATAGCGAAATAAGGATTCAAGAAAAAGTTAATCTGAATAAGTTATATTCAAGTTATAGCCAATTAAGAAAACTACTTGGTTAATAATATTATTTATCAATTCAGACTAAAGTACTATATCAATATTGAACTATTTTGATAGATAGTAATTAATTATGTATATTAGGATTGAGAAAAAGATATTTTGAATAAGTTTGAATTAAGATAGAATCGATAAAAGAATCAAGATATAAATGAAATTCTAATTAATTAATAAGCTTCCCTTAAACAGTTTCTTTTTCGGCCTTGTAGGAAAACTTGTATAGTTTTAAGTATGTAAAATTATGAAATTAATATTGAGTAGTTTGAACCTGCTTGTATTCGGATATGTATAGGTTTATATTTTATCACCCAAATTTGTTATCCTAATTAGATAAACTAATCACTAAACACCAATATCAATAATCAATCTCAATCAGAATACATCAAATATAAATACGGTAGGCAGGGCCGCGGCCGCCCGTGTTGGATCCTCCGGGGACTTCAATTCCATCAGGTGCAGCAGAATGTTGTAGATAGAATAGAGAAAAACAGAAAAGACGGAGAAGAAGAAGAAGACATACTGAAGGTGGGCCTTTTTTTCTTCAGCTGGAGCTTAAGATTCGGCTACACTTTTTTTTTTAGTTTTAGCCCATTTGTTTTGGGCTGAAAGAGTTGGGC
>CAIGRB010090961.1:22665-33826 GCA_903798255.1 Fraxinus quadrangulata | reverse complement strand
GTTTACATATATTGAATAATTTTTAATATTATTTATTAAATATTAATAAACTAACTTGCTCTTACGATCGCTCGGACTGAACTTTTGTATTGGGTCCGCCCCTAACGGTAGGACACGTTTTCTTCTATTTGGACGTCCGTATATAAGCCGAGTAATAAAATACTATTTATTTAATTCCAGTAAGAGACTTTAATATTTCTCAATTATTATTATTACCATTGACATAATCTAATACTAATTCAAATTTAAAACTAATCACTTTTTATTTGATAGAGTTAACTTAAAGTCATAACCATTTAGAAGTTTTCCAAACTACTATATAAAGGCATGATATTGCTTTGCTGTCTCACTTCGAATATTAGTAAGCCTTCACGTTATTTTGCAGCGCATATCATTTTTCATGGTGTGATAGTTCTGATTTTATATTGGTAAGATAATTTATGCATAATTTCATGTTTGATCTAAATGTAGAGTAGCAAGCATCTCATTGAGTATAATTCGTTATACTCATCCCTCTTTACTTACAAACTTCAGGTAAAAATTAGCATGTTGGATGGCGATGGATGGATGAATGTAATGGACCAACGAATTCTCGTCACGAAGTACATTATTTGTTGAATTTGATTAGTTTGGAGTAACATTATAATTTTTAATTAGTCCTAGTTTTATAGCATGTTAGAACTAGTTTTTATTAATGTTTTGATGAGAGATATGCTTCCAAAACGTTCCGCAATCTAATTTATCTTTTATTAAATGTTGTTCAATTTTATTGAATATGTCATTATATTGAAATTGATTTTTTTTAAATACGTTAAGAAATTAATGTTCGATAACACTTCGGGTTATTAGAATTTAAGACGTTACAATTTCCGTAGGGATAACATTGCCAACAGGTAAATATTCCATGTAGATAACTTCCCATGCACGGTAGCAAACCGTTAATCACTCGTGACCTTTTTCGACAGTGGTGAAGTCGACCATGAGTGCTTTTTATGATCAAGTCAATTAACATTGAAGAAGAAAGGAAATAATATACTTTAATTTCAAAATAATAGAGGAAAGTATATGTTTTAGCGTATAGGATTGCATTACCTTTGAAATGGAAATAAGTGTGAGTATTTATAGGGAAAGAGATGGGTTTGGAATCGTTGGATGGAAGGACACGTGACTACATATACTGGCTGAGGCATACCCTCCTAGGTGTCAATCAATCAATCCCTAGGTAGGCTGGCATTTGATGCTCCCAATGAGTGAATTTTGAAACTCGACCTTTTGGCATCCATTGCACAAATATCAATCAATCGTGCGGATCTTATTTTGGCTAGATCTTTGTAAAAAAAGATCCCCTATTTAATACAGACAAGGCGACGTGATATTGCTCCAACAACACCACTCCACCCCTTATCACTTCGGCTTATATCCTTCTAAGGTTTATCACTTCAGCGCCTCGGTTTACTGCGGATGCACAAGTGGACTATCTCACCTTAGCACTTTGGTGGGTGCGAGGTGACATAGAGCGCTAACCTTGTTGACTTGTTTAGTTGGCTACCACGTTGGTAATGATCTGGAGCCTCTTTACTAGAGACATAACAAAATTAGTTTGTTGCACAATTTGAACTGGACCAAGAGAGGTTAGAGCCCAATCTTAAGAAAAATAAAGAAGGATCCATTCGGGAGTTTAGGATAAACATAAATATTATTAATAAGAAATAAATAAAGAGAGTAAAAAGAAAAAAAACAAAGAAAGAAAAAGGAAAAAAATAAAATAAAATATGTGATTCCCTAGCTAGTATGCTGCTAATACGTTGCAAGTCTCCAATCGCATTGCTCTCCAATAACGTCGCTATGTCTTCTCCTTAAGTGAGAGGCAAAAGTAAGCCACATAAGAGTGATGATGCCATGTAGGATTGGACTGTCAAGTACCACTAACCGTGTGAGAGGCTGTGGCCTCACGTGAACCAAAGTGCTTCGACGAGGTTCGCACTTCCCAATTGTGATGAAAGACCGTATATAATGGATCATCTTTTGGCGAATTCCTAACCAGGCGATGTGGGGAACCCAAAAGATCGCCATGCACAATTTGAAATTCTTGAGGTAATGTTGCTAGTGGCCCCCCTCCATGCGTATAGTAACAATTACAAAAGGTGCATAATCAAATATACAATGGTGGCAAAATCAATAATGGTGGACATGTGTCCAAAAAGTAAGAAATTCTCCCGATCCTAATCTCCTATAGAAACATGCTACATGTACAGATACTCACAAGGGGAGTGGGTGGGTTTTTTTTTTTTAAATTGCATGGAACCCACCCTCATGTGAGAGTTTGTAAGAATTCTCTGAAGTAAATAGTTCTATACAAATGGATTATTTCTCTCCTATAAATACTCTAGAATTGAACAAATGAATTGCATGTAATATAAAAAAATCCATCCAAAACTCTGTCGATTTATGTCTCTCCTAGTATTTTTGGGTAACTAACTTCATCGTTTGAATGTAAATGATTGCTAGACATTGTTGATACAACGACCTTGCATTCTAACCAAGTGTCCAAGTAACATATAGGTGGACAGTCGGTAGATAGAAATCTCAATTTCATCGTTCATATTTTGAGGTCAACAAATATCATTTGTGATTTAAATGTCAATATCTACAACTATTGATAGTGCCACTGAATGAAAGGTTGGTGAATTAAAAGGTAGGAGAACAAGTGTCCACCAATGTTTTTTTTTTTTTTCTTTAAAAAGGCTTCAATTTCTGTTTTTTCTTAGTGTCATGTTGAGAATCATTTTATTGATGATTTTATTCTAGGTTATTTGTTTTAGTTTAAAAACATCTACACTCATTCTAGTTTAAGCATGATTTTATTCTAGGTTATTTGTTTTAGTTTAAGCTCTTCTTGATGGTATTGTGGCCTCCACAACAACAATCATCACCCCTCATCTCCGTCGCCAAAACATCCCAGTAGGCATGGAAGAAATTAAACACCATGTATGCGAGTAAATCGCGAACCCGAGCGATGCAATTAAATGAGGAGCTTACCTTGATTTAGCAGGGCAATTGATCCATACCCGATTATCTGCACATGGTAAAAGCCCTTGCAGATGAGATTGGCCTAATCGATCATCCCATATCTGATGATGATTTCACCTTTTACATTCTTCATGGTCTGGGTCCTGACTTTCGTGAGATTGTCGCCTCTAGTTACTTGCGCTGCCTCAAAGTCATCGCCTAGCAATTAGTTACAACGACCAAAATCACCCACCGTTGCTCTGGCTTGCTTAATGCAATTAGAAGTGAAAATCCCTAACAACGTGGGTCTGATAAGGCCATGGGCCCTTACAGTCTTTAGGCCCACCTTGCCCCAACAACCACCCAAATCGTAAAAATATGAGGCCTCCTCCATAGGCCATTTTAATTTGGGCCAAAGTCGTAATCAGCCCAAATGCAAGTTTTGTGATCAACTGGATCACACCATGTCCGCGATTGTATTCTTCCAATGTCACCGTGATTTCTCGTACTAAAGACAATAAATGGCTCATTGACTACAGCATCTCACTAACATTACTAGTGATTTGGCAAATAGTAATTAATACATAACATCCTTATATTTCATTATTATTATAAAAAACATTCGTACCTTTCATTTTTTTACATTTTCACCTTATACGTTTAATTGTCCAAAACATCATTTTCACCCAATTTCGCAAGAAAAGGCAGTAAATACCTTCCTATTTAAATAAAATAAAAAGAAAAGAAAACTTGATCCTCTTCTTCTTCTTCTTCTTCTTCTTCACCACCACCACTACTAGGACATAATATTAAAACTATACAACATCTTTCTGCTCCACTGAACATTTTTGCTATTATTGCTATTCCCCTTTTAAAGCTTTCCATCTCTGTTTGGCAACATGAATATAACCCGGATTTGTATCTGTAGGAAAATGATTTTACTCTTACAGAAAGAAAGTACAAAAGAGAAGATCTGGAGGCAAGTATGATTATCTTCTACCAAAACTTCTTACATGAATTAACACAGTGCATATCCTCTTTGCAGTTCTGATTATATTTTCAAGTCTTTGAAATTAAATTTTGCAGCTTAGAAATGAAATGGGGCCATACCTTGAGGTGTAGTCGTTATGTTCCTTCTCAATTCCCATACGACACTCCCCTTTCTTGTGTTGTATACAACCATGGGAACATGCATGCTATTGTTGGTGAGGAATTTTAGTAGTGGTGGTGGAGTGGAATAATAATAATAATAATAATAATAATAATAATAATAATAATAATTTTCTTTAATTTCTAATTTTTTAATAATTTGTTTGGGACTCGTTTGATTTTTTTTTTTTTTAATGAGATTATGGTTGCAATTAGTTTTTTATTTTTCTTTTCTTTACTTTTTATTTTTTCAAATATGAGTGTATATTTGTTATTTTACATCTTTTTATTGCGAAATTGGATGAAAATGATGTTTTCTGCAATCAAATGTATAATTATGTGTGAAAATATCAAAAAATGAAAGGTATGAATATTTTTCACAACAATAGTGAAAGGACTCACTTGGCAAATTTGTCCACCCATTCTGAGTATGATGGGACATATGAGATTCTAATTGGTGACGGATCAAGTTTGCAAATCTCCCATGTTTGTTCTTTGATATTTCAAACACCCATCCATACTTTTTATTTAGATCAAACGCTTTATGTTCTCAATATTCGCAAAAATTTGATATTTGTCCATCACTTTACATCTCAAAGTAAATTTTTTATTAAATTTCACTTCTCTTATTTCCTTGTGAAGGATTAGATCACGACGGCGATCCTGCTCAAAAGTGTATGTAAAAATGGTGTGTACACCCTCTCGAACTCATTGGTGGATTCGTAAAAAATGGTTGCAAATGTGCATGAGCGGACATTGATTGATGGGTAGCACAGCGTCTTAGACATCCATCTCTCGAAACTATTCAAAATTTAGTTAATTCATTTTCGCTTCTAGTAACAAAAGAACGATTGTCTCATCTATGTACTTCCTATTCAATTAATAAAGCGCATAAACAACTATTTCGTACTACTAGTCTTAAACGTCATGCTCCCCTTGACCTTATTCACACTGAAGTTTGGGCCTCTCTAATTCTATTGGTCTGGATGGTTCACGATACTACTTGATTTTGGTTGATCACTTTACCAAATATGTATTGTTCTATCCTATGGCCACCAAATCTGGTGTTCGTAGTATGTTCCCACAATTCAAAACCTTGTTGAAAATAGATTTCAAAACTCAGTCAAAAGTTTTTACTTTGATAATGGTGGTGAATTCCTTGCCATAAAGCAATATCTTTCAATTCATGGAATTAGTCACTATACCACCACACCTCATACACCACAGCAAAGTGGGGTATCTAAACATCGTCATTGTCACTTGGTAGAAACAGGTCTCACCTTATTACATGATGGCTCCTTAGCCTCTTTTTGATTGGCGTCATGCCTTCCATACTGTCACCTATTTCATAAATCGTCAACTCACACTCTTGTTAAGGAACACATCTCCATATGAAGTCTTATTTGGCCAAATCACCATCTCAAATTAAAAATTGGTTGTCTTTGCTTTCAGCTCACAGGCCTTACAACACCTATAAACTTCAGTTTAAATCCGTTCCATGCTTATTCCTTGACTATTCTCAAACCCAAAATGCATATATGTTTTTAGATCTTAAAACCAACATGTCGTATATCTCTAGACATGTTAAATTTGATGAGAGCCATAGACAGATCCAGTCGCACATCACACAGAGCAAGTGCCACACGTCTATTCAAGCTACTTTGCATGCATCACTACCATCTCCACCACTAGTGGCTTCAAACTGTGTTGTTGTTGCTTCCACATCATCTCCGGGTAACTCTCATATGCTCTATGCTCTCTCTTTAACTCAAACTACCTTACATACACCTTGTACTAACTCAATAGTTGAGTACCACCGTGAGGTAATCTCAGCAAGTGCAACAGCCACGCTGCCTTCTCTCGTGCCCATCCCTTCTTGAAAATTTCATCAGGCAAGATAAAATGTGCCCACAGCTGACGTGAGAATGTTACATCAACAAGTCAAATTTTTATTGTTAACAATTCAATAATTTTGTCACGTCACTGTGAGCATAATAAGCTCCTGCCCACTATGGGAAGGAGATTATCCTTGATAGAGCAGAAATTCATGTTATTTCCAATTATCACCACATCCAACTCAGATTGCTGCAACCATAAAAGTGGTGAACTTTTTCTGATTAGCAAACCTGAAGTAAGATTTTTAATAAAACATGCAGAATAACATAGGCATTTATTATCAAATTATACTAGCCCTATCCCCACAAGTAGTAAATGATTCATATTTCAATTTAGTGAGGGCATTTTCAATGAACCCGATCATCACAATTGCTCGGGATACCTTATTTTTACCATGCGAGCATGCTTATTTACAAGTAACTCTCAAGTTGATCATGATAATTGTATTTTACACACTTATCTAGGTCACAAAACATGAATTATTATTGGAAATAAATTGGAATATAGCTTAATTCTATGCAAATAGTGTTTAGTAGGATAATAACGATTAACGTAGTGAAAATTCGGAAAAATAAGCGAAAAATGCTAAAATGAAGTAAAATCAAAGTTTGAGGACTCAAGTGCAAATACTGAAATGTTATGTTGTGTCGATCTCACGATGAATATTTGAGAGTTTTGAGTATCAATTGGATGAGGAAAGAAGCCAAATGAATGAAATATAGTCGAAGTACTATCGCATATCAACTTCCAGTCGAAAAAGTTATACTTCGGGACTCATTTTTTGCATAGGAAACGTTCGAATTTGAAAGTGTATAATTTTGGAAGATTTGTAGCCATTTGAGTTAGCTTTTCAACGTATTTTGAATCACCTCAATCAGCTATCGGAAGATAAAAATACGATTAAAATACTAAAAACTGTTTGACGGAAAAAACTACCGCATAGTTTAAAATCCTTGCAACCGCATAGAAGGTTACAGAGATTTTCAGAGGCAAATTTATTATTCTATGCGATCGCATTCAATATAACTATGCAGTTGCATAGTATAAAACTGAAACGAAAATTCTGGTTCCTATTTTAATTTAAACACTTATGAAAACAAATCTTGGGTTGTATATAAAAATCCTAGGGCCATCCAGAACGAGAGGGATGAGATTTTAGAAGACTTTTGAGAGCAGAAAAGAGAGGGAACACGAAGAACAACTCCAAGAATACGAAAATTCAATTCAAGATTTATCGGGGTGATGTCGTTTCTTCATTATTTTTCTGAATTTCTCCTTCCCATCATGCTAGGTTAGATTTATTCTGTATTAGGAGATTGATAAACCATGTAATTGATTTCTAATTCTTAGTTTTACATTTTTGACAATGAAAATATGTTTTGGGATATTTGAACGATTTATATTATTTTCTTTTCTCCACAATTATATGCTCAAATGATTGTGTGAATTTTGTGGCTTATTTCATGCATTCGAAAGAAGAAAAATATGTTCGACATATATAAATCATCATAGGGTTCGATAGGGACTAGAAATATACATCTATATTTTATGTGAATCTTTAAGTGTTCATAAATCCATGAATACATTTTTATATGTTCGCATCCATCATAAAAATATAGTTGGGTCACATGTAAAAATAAGTTTAACTTTACTAGAGAGAAACTGTTAAATAATTTAGGAGCATTGATTCTTCATTATTCCAACCGTGTGTCAAGGTATAAACTTATGTTAGTAATTCGTGATCCTAGTACATTCATCACTAATTAGAAAACACTTCAATTTACATTCATTGCCAAATTGCATTTAGGTAATTAATTAATTCATACTTACATACATATTTTTCATTAATTTCGTTATAATTGTATCAAAACAAACACTCAACTTTTTATAGTTTTTGTTAAGGTCATGAAAATTAGAATTAGAACTAATCAATCCTTGTGGGAACGATACTTGGACTCAAAATCAATTTTACTACTTATCAACGAATCGTACACTTGCGGTAGTTTTAATTCGAAATATATTTTCATACAACAAGTTTTCGACGCCGCTGCCGGAGATTGAATTTAGTTTGATTCTATTTATTTTGACACTAATTCGAACTTTTCTTTTATTTCTTTGTTTTGTTTTATTTTATTTTATTGCTTTTATTTGTAGCTAACCCCGTACTATTAATCTGCCCCGTGTTTACACTCTCTTCCTATACTTTTTCTGATAATTGCATGATTCTAACTTGTTAAGATAATGAAACTTTTGCAATAAATAATCTCTACATAAATTATGAAAATATGCTTGGAGGATACCCGAGTTGTGATAATTGCTACTCGATGCATTGTACTGGGCAATGTTTATTCTCGTACTCCTATTTTTACATGCCGAAACTTATGATGTTTAGATAATATTTAAGGTGTCGAAAGCAAGTAATGGACAAAAATGATGAATGGTACATGCTCGTGGGAAATTTTTTACCTTATAATTGGGATGATGACATCAAACTTGTAGGAAATGGTCATCCTTTTTCAGAAGAAAAGGTAATTGCAAAGTATTTCGAAAAGTTGGTCAAGTTGAATGAAAGCAAGATGCTTTTGGGAGATTGCATTTACTGGGAAGAATTTCAACATTGGAGGTACAATCCATTTGAAGGGGTCATCGGGACTGATTTCTTATTGCCTGTGGATTTAGATTGCGGACCAATCATTCTATCCGATGAGAGTTCAACAATTGAAGAAGAGCACAAAATGAGTGAAGATTTATTCACAATGGAGCTAAGCGAGGATAAGGCGATCAATAAGGAGGAAATCAACTCACATTTTTATGACTTTATTGATTGTCCAAAAATTGATTTTGTGATTAAACCTGACGAAGAGATACAAATCTACATAGTTGAAGTTGAGTCAGATGGAATAGACAAGTCCTATTATGTTGAAAATGATAAGGAAGAGGCGTGGATATCAAATGAAAAGTGGATCAAAGTCAAAAGAAGAAAATGGACAAGGCATCAAAAGTCTTCTTTAGGTGTTCGTGATCAGTCATCGTACAGTCAAGCTATAGATTATAAACTAGCGCTGGTTGGGAGACAACCCAGCAAATTCTTCTATTTTATTTATCTCGTTTTATGCATTAAATTAGAAATTTTTCGAATTTTTGACAATTTTTAATAATATTGAGTCATCCATCATCGTTACATGATACAAAGAGTCTATGTATAGTCCACACTTCTTCTACTCATTCTTCACATCTACATCGATCAGGGGAGTATTCCTAACCCAATTTTCTTTACTTTTAGAAGAATTTGTCCTTAATTTTATGTGCTTGTAAGTTTTCTTTATTTTTTAAATATTGAGAATAATATTCTGTATAAGTTTGGGAGTGAGAATGTGAATATTTTCATTAATCATGTTACTGTCGTTTTTGTCCAATTGTGTGAAGAAAACTGAAATTTTTATTAAGTTTTCATTCATTTTTTATCTATTTATTTTCTATCATTAGATTAGAGTTTATTTGGTGCTTGTGTGGGTTTGATGACTTTGATGGCTATGATATTGAATATTGGACTATATATAGACTGTGAATAATAAAAATATTGCACTATTAGATTAATCAAAACTTGTTTATATGAAACTTGACAAATTTTTATGCACAATACTCATGTTTGACATATTTTGCTGGTGATTTGGTTCAATACATAGAGAAAAGTTGAACATAAAAAGTAGACCCAAATAACCTCTGTTATATTATTTCATGATCCAATTATAAAGTAGCTTGGAGATGGTTGAACTATTATAGGGAAATATGAAGATGAGTAGGGTTCCGTGCATGAAATCAATTTGTATGGATTGTCTAAAATCAATGAGATGATGATAAGGTGAAATCTTTAAGTTAGAGGTGAGTTTTAGAAACTTGATATCTAAAAGAAAAGGGGCATATCACTAATTCAGGTATGAATAAAAAGAATAAAAACATCTTTTCGAGCATGTATAACTCGAGTGATTAAGCCTATGAGGGTGGTTGAAAAACTAGTGTCATATGGTCATATGACTTGGGAGTTATCGGTCTAAATCTCGCTATATGGGTTATATAGAAAGTAATTAAGAAGATGTTACATAAAAAAATTGATTATACTAATGTATATGAAATTGCATTGATTAAGCCCCAGACATCTGATTGATAGAACTATATATTCGATGAGAGGCAAGTAACTTAGTCAAGTCTTAAAGGTTAAATCAATAAAAAATATAGGAGAATCTCGACTTATTGAAGTGTGAACTTGTAATAGTAATATCTATCCAAACTAAGAGAAGGTAAGGAATAAAATTGAATAAGTTCAACTTAGGATGCACCCCAGGAAAATTGAGTGGAAAGAATAAGTTTGGGGGTGTGTGCATCTCTCGAGCGAAGTAAGGAAATATTTGACTACTATGAGTCAGGTGTTGAGCCAATCACGAGCTTGATATGTCTACATGAGTTTACATACACACACACACACGTCGAGTTATGCATAAAACTGGTGGAGATTTATTTAATTTTTGCACTGTTAAAGTTGTTCATTTTGTTTAATACTAAATTCAAATCCTGAGACACAGCAGATTATTAAACCATGTTTTATGTGGAATTAAGTTACAATTTTGTTTGAGGACAAACAATAGTTCAAGTTTGGAAATGTTGATAAGTGCGTTTTTACACACTAATCTAGGTCACAAAACATGAATTTTCGTCGACCAATCCTTCCTAATTCACATCTTTGTTGAAAGAACTTTTTTTGTAGTTCCTTACATAAGGATTCAGGAAATACTAGTCTCATTTTCTTACCGGCAATAGAGGGAGAGAAAGGCTAAGAGATGGCATAGTAGAAGGCCTATGTTGAATATTCGTTATAGATAATCGATGTCCTTCGCGTGTTCGAATTCTGATCTCTTTTACGTGAGAAATGGGGACCACCCTCTAAGCCTAAGTATTCCTCAATGACCGATAGCGTACAATTATCGTGAGGGAAAGGTGAAAAGAACCCTATTTGGGGAGTGCAATAGAGAACCTGAGATCCGATGCGAACAATCAGTCGAAGGAGCGGAGCTTAGAGCCTTTACTTTCTATTAGATTAGTAAAGTTAAAG
>CAIGRB010090961.1:6852-22279 GCA_903798255.1 Fraxinus quadrangulata | reverse complement strand
CCCACCCTTGAAACTCTTTTTCACCAAAAATGTCAAGCTGATGAGCTAAAAAGCTTAAAAAAGGGAACCATGACCATTTAACTTACCTTGCTACAATTCAATCTATATGATAACTTATCCGCAATCAAAAACTCTATCTCGGAGTAAGAACTCTTCATTCGTACCTGGAATGAGGAATGATTTTCCAAAAACATGAACCTTGGAGTCTAAACCTGTGGTCTTTGCCATTGAAAACCGATAAACTTTGAGGATTGGAAGGCTCCGTATGAGCAGCGACTCAAGAAAATGCATATTTCTCTCCCCAAGTCCTGGCCAACCTTCCTTCAATCAACTACAATGTGATATCTTACACCGGGTAAATTTTTAACCCTTTCCCCTCTTACTAAGATTGAAGAATGTTCTTGAAAATAATGGCCAATACCAGGTATATAAGCAGCGATTTCAAATCCAAAGGTTAATCGTACTCTAGCAACTTTATGTAAGGCAGAGTTTGGTTTTTTGGGGGTGTGCTTTATGCAGCGAGGTATCGCGATCGAACGTCATCGAAACCCCCCAATATAAGAAAGCCATTTCGGGTACGGTAGATCAACAACCCGAATTACTACATGAAATTTGTGGAATTGCAAAAGACAAGTGAACTCGGTAAAACGGAATGCTTTGTGAAAGGTTCTTGATCCATTTGTTGTTCACCGCTTAGCCCATAGCAATAGGGGGACTAATGAGATCATTATTTTTCATAAACCTCTGCGGGCATAAGACGACGCACTAAGTACACTGCCCGGTGCTGGAATACCGGGGGTTCTTATCAACTCAGTTAGATCTTCTTATTTGTCTGCTTTGATTAGGCTTCCTTTAACAGATTTTATTGTCATTTTGTGCCTGCAGCCCTGCTGGATTTGACCTTTTATCAGCTGGTTGAGTAGCGTAATAAGGGGCACAACTAGAAGAGTTGGCCCTATATTTTCTTTCTATTTTTTTTCTCAGTTCGATTGCAGTCTCCGAAGTCCTTCTTGAAAATTCTAGTTCCTTTTGGATTTCCTTCTTGATCAATACAACTGCAGCATTGTCATCATATCGTATTATCATACCGTTGTCACGTTTAAATTCTTTACCGATAATAAATTGGAATATAACTTAATTCTATGAAAATTGTGTTTTGTAGGATAATAACGATGAACGTGGTGAAAATTCGAAAAAACAAGTAAAAAAATGCTAAAATGAAGTAAAATCAAAGTTTGAGGACTCAAGTGTAAATACTGAAATGATGTGTCGATTTCACGATGAATATTTGAGAGTGTTGAGCATCAATTGGATGAGAAAATAAGCCAAATGAATGAAATATAGTCGAAGTACTATCACATATCAACTTTCAGCCGAAAAAGTTATGCTTCGGATTTTCATTTTCAGTTTTAGACTCATTTTTGGCATAGGAAACGTTCGAATTTGAAAGTGCATATTTCTAGAAGATTTATAGCCCTTTGAGTTAGATGTCCAACGCATTTTAAATTACCTCAATCGGATATCGGGAAAGAAAGATACGATCAAAATATTGAAGATTGTGTGATGGAAAAAATTTATAACTATGCGGTCACATAGTTTAAAACCCTTACGACCGCATAGAAAGTTTCAGAGATTTTCAAAGGCAAATTTATTGTTCTATGCGACCGCATGCAACATAACTATACGGTCGCATAGTATAGAAATGAGATGAAAATTCTAATTTCCTATTTTGATTGAAACACCTATAGAAACAAATCTTGGGTCGTATAGAAACAAAATCCTAGGGCCATCCAGAACGAGAGGGGGGAGATTTTAGAAGACTTTTGATAGCAGAAAAGAGGGGAACACGAAGAACAACTCTAAGAACACAAAGATTCAATTCAAGATTTATCGGGATGATGTCGTTTCTTCATTATTTTTCTGATTTTCTTCTTCCCATCATGTAATTTGATTTTTAATTCTTAGTTTTACATTCTTTACAATAAAAACATGTTTTGGGATATTTGAATGATTTATACTATTTTTTTCCCCACAATTATATGTGCAAATGATTGTGTGAATTTGGTGGTTTATTTCATATTTTCGAAAGAAGATAAATATGTTCGTCATATATAAATCATCATAGGGTCCAATAAGAGATAGAATATACCGCTATACCTTATGTGAATCTTTAAGTATTCATAAATCCATGAAATGTATTTTTATATGTTCGCATCCATCATAGAAATATGGTTGGATCACGTGTAAAAATATGTTTAACTTTACTTGAGAGAGACTGTTAAATAATTTAGGAGCATTGATTCTTCATTATTCCAACCATGTGTCAATGTGTGAAATTAGATTTAAAAAAATTATTACATAGAGATTCGTAATCCTAGTACATTCATCACATATTCAAAAATATTTCAATTTACATTCATTGCCAAATTGCATTTCGGTAATTAATTCATTTATACTTACATAGTTTTTATTAATTTCGTTATAAATGCATCAAAACAAACACTCAAATTTTTATAGTTTCACACCTGGGTCACGAAAATTAGAATTAGAACTAATCAATCATTGTGGGAATGATACTTGGACTCAAAATCCATTTTACTACTTGTCAACGAACCGTACACTTGCGGTGGTTTTAATTCGAAACATATTTTCGTACAACAGATCGTGCTAACTTTGTCATAAATTTGTTACTAAAATTCATTGGAAGATTGACTAGGAGTAGCTATGTCGATTCCAACTTCAACAAGATCTTGGCATCAAGCTATGTCTTTATTTACCAACGAATAATCTCTAAAAGAAATGAACAGTTGGATTAATATTAATTTGCAAAATGTTCCAATCATTACACAGAACTAGAACTATGTATTATAATATAAAACCAGAAGAAAAAGAAGAGAGAGTAACACGATTTTAATTTGATTTTCTTCCTTGATCTTGTCAAATGTTGTCCAATTCAATCTACCAAACATTATTTACCAGGTTTGATCTGCAGAAGCCGGAGCAGTCCAATATAACTTCACGGCAAACAATAGCTTTTCCCTCTCGAATGGTCCATCTTCGTGATTTACAATCTGACTATCCCAGTTCAGTCCATCTGCTATTCTCTTCAATTTCACTAACATGTCAACGTCGTCTCGGATAATCAAACTTCCCTCTGGTCGTAAAATTCTATCCATTTCTAACATAATATCCTCCATTTCACATCTGTAGCACAAAAGTACATTCTTTCACTTTAATTTCGACTTGCATTTTGAATTAGAAGCTACAAATATATAGACAGATAAATTACCTGTCTTTGTAGAGAGTAAATATTGAATCGGCATGAATGAGATCATATGTTCTGGGGTAAGTTGACATTGCTTCACACCTGCAACAAAGACATTTTGTCACGAAAAGGATAGACACGAAAAATATCTAATTACAGCAAAACTCGCGATTGATACCAGCTCTGGTAAGTGCCAATTAATCCGCGTTCATAAATAGCTCCAAGTGTGTTGATCTTAGCCTCAACTGGAACTATATTCATAACCCAAAGGGGGTCTTCGATCAAATTGGCAGCAAATCCACCTAAATACGCGTTCATGTCAAGGATATTGCGATATCGTCCCACTTGACCAAGTTGGTTATTTACGGTTTTATAGTATGACACTCTTCTCTTCCATAGTTCTGAATCTTTACGAAAAGTTTCAGGTGTAACTTCACTTATCGTACCCCTACTGATTCTAGGAGGTATAGCATGTACTCTTTTTGGCCATTTTACCAATTCTCCACCAGCAACATCTTCATTGTTGGAAACTTCAGGCAAGGGAGTTAGACATGTTTCTAATTTCGTGTACCTAAAGAAGTTCATAAAATCAGGACAGATGTTCATATGCAAAAAAATGTACGATCCCAATATGATCAATAAAGAAGCACAAACCAGGCTTTATCAGGATCCTGTGTTGGGCAAAATGGAGGATTTTTTACAATCTTTCTCAACTTCTTGCAATGCAGGTGATTGGCAGGTTTTTGCCATATAGCAATATCATCCTTCTCGATCAACTTTTTCCAGCAAAGGCTATTTGTCACGTTCTCGATTTGCATTTGTTCTGCTTTCAAATCCTCCCTCGATCTTTCCCACCCTTTCCAATATTTTCTCCAGCGAATTGGTGGACCGGAGAGAATCCAATACCCTCCTGGCCTCAAAACTCGATCAACTTCAATCAAGTATGCACCATCTATAACAACAAGCCACGATTATTACTCAGTTAAAATGATCCCTAAATTCAGATACTTTTAAAACTATGCCTTTGTTTGGTACCGATTAAAATCTAGATTTTAATCTAAGTCAAAGTCAACAATTAATTTTAACCAGAAATTTATTGGTCTCACAACTTTTAAACTACACATTTTTCCAACTTTTATCAAAATCTATTAAAATTCTGATTTTAATCTCCATCAAATGAAGGCTATAATAGCATGTTTAGTAGGAAATATCGGGATAGTATTAGATAGTACTAATATAGAAAAGAAGTAAAAATCTCGTTTATTATGCTATAGCATCTTGTTAAAGGCCGTGTATAAATGCAAGAGTAGTTTTTCCCACATATCCCAGATCAACAAATGTGACTAGAAAAAAATGAAAAACTACTGACAAACTCGTAGAGCTTAAATTACCATATTGACCCCATGGAATGAGACAACGAGAACAATGAGCCATATCGAATGCTCGGGATGGATATGGGAGCCTCTTTGAGGCAATAACACCAATCAAAGCAGGAACCCCCCTTTCCAAAGCAAATTGCACCTGAGCTTCATGTGTGTCTCTTGGTGCAAATGACATTGCAAGGATATTTCGTGACAAAAGATAAGCTCCCCAGCTTGCAACCTGCATAATTACAATTGCAAGAACTTTAGTAAAGATAATGTCCATATCAATGACACATCATTCAAAAATACCTGTCTTTTTTTTTTTTTTACTTAAAACAGATCAGAGAAGTAGCCGAAATTAGAAAATAGAGTTTAAAAAGTAATATACACTTACATAACCAAAAATGGAAAATTGGACATAAATAATTTCAAGAAAATTAACCAAAAAGACAACGTGCATGGGGTGTCATGTACCTACGAGACTTCGTGCATGAGTTTTGGTCAAGAAAAAGGTGGTGCCCATCCCCACCCCGGTGGGGACCTCACTAATTATTTACCCATCCACATCTTTTTTGTCATAATTCAGACAATTCAGTCCCAAATATATGTAAATCTAACAAAATATTGAATTTACATTATTGATCACTTGATTCTTGTCCTACCATTTACTTACTCTTCCAAAATATTATTATATGATCTTTGTAATTAACAAGAATTAATGGGGGTAATAATACAAAAAAAAAAGGGCTTACCCCGCAACCAGTGTCAAGAGCAGTTCTAATGGATCCATCTTTAAGATTAATTAACTTGTCAATATCATCAATATATGCATCAGCACCATTAGGGAACATGGTTCCCCCGCCGGGGAATCTGAAGCGTTCACCTTCATATCTAATCCAATTTTGAACTGCCTTCTCCACTGTCAACTCCTTGTGTGGTACATTAGCGTACCACGCTAGATCCCGGCTGAGCGGCCACTTGAACGGGGTTTTGTAACCGTGGGGCGCCGGCACACGGCACTTGAGAAGTTCATTCTTCTTCGGGCAGTGCCTTTCTCTGTATATTAACCTGTCCCTGTCAAATTTCAGCGACCTTTTGGGGTCCTCACATGGAGTGTACTCACTGTACTTGATATCACATGGTGGGTATTTCTTGACGGTTTCTTCAGAAAAGGTGGTGGCTCCGCCGTCGTCGGCGGAATTGTGGCTGGCGAAGTCTAGTTGTGTGCCGGTGGAGGATGATGCTTTTGATGATGATGAGTATTGTGTTTTTATAGTGGTGGTATTTTTGGAAAAAACACAAGAGGTCGCTGTACGGAGGCCGGAGGTGGTGGCGCCAGCGCTGTTCTGCCAAACACCATAAAGATAGGACAGAGAGCAAAGGATTGTTACAATAGCAAATGAATAGATTTTGGGTTTTCTCCAAGAAGTGGTGGCGTTGGCCGTGGGTTTAGACAGTGGCGTATAGTATGGTGGGCTTGGACCCCCCATTGATACTCAAATTCTTCTCTTTCAATCTCTCTTGAGAAATCAAGAATGTGTATGCAAGTTTATAGCAAACTTATTGGGGTATGTATTTATGCAAATTGTTGGGGTTGGGAGGTGTTACTGGCTTGAGATTTAGCAGTGTTGAGTGAAATCAGGTGGGGGTTAATTGTTAGAGATTTGAGAATGGGTGGGAGGGGGGTAGGTTAAGAATCAAGTGGGCATGTGTGCGGTAATAAAGTGATTCATTGTTCTAGATTGTGATACATTTAAATGCATTAAGCAATGAATCAGTAGGTTTGATTGTGCCAATAAGACTGATGATGAGACGTGATACATAGGATCTGTTTGGATAATTTTGTTTTCTTGAAAAAAGCGTTAAGAAAAGTCACTTTAGACGATTTTGTCTAAAATATCTTTTAATTAGACAATTTTTGAGAAGATCATCCAAATGAAATCAAAAGTAATATCCGACTTTACAAAAATCATATCAAACATGTCCATAACGTTACTCATGAATACAATAAAGTTATTCAACGCGTCGTCCAAACGTTGGCAAGTTGATTTCGAGAAGGGATGTGGGGGAGGCTTTTGACATTAATAAAGGGGTGTATGTTCCTAGGAGGAAGGAAATGACAGGTAAGGAAAGAAGATTTATATTTTATTAACATTAAAATTAAATATTCACTATTAATTAAGAAATAAATAATTTAGTAATTTGAACAACTATTGTCTATTGTATTCAAATTATTATTTAAATTTAAATGGACATACGCCCACTCCCCCACTTAATCTCGGGCCAATAGATCCTGTTCCTGTGTAATACTGTACTTGGTCTGTGTCTCCATGCAAGGGCGGACCAAGGGTGGCCTAGGGGGTCACGTGAACCCCAACTAAAAAAATGTTGGTTTTTTATATATTAAAAATCAGATAATTAAATCCCTGCTTTTCTTTGTTCTAAAATGTGCGCGCAAGACCCTTCTTCTTATATTTCTTAAACCTCAAACGCCTGCCACTTGCCAAGAATGAAAGCAAGAGATCCATCATCTCCATCGAGTAAAACCTCCATGGCTAAGGCATTGTTGGTTAGCACAGCAGTGGCAGCTGTAGCAACAATTGTTGCATCACCTATATCTTTCAATGAGGCTTTCAAAGCCAGCTTAGGGTAGGAATGGCTAAAAATCTATTAAACCCGATATCCGCGGCAACGCTCAGAATAGGACGGGAATTATCCGCTTAATTGGGTATCCGCCCCGCCCCGTCCCGCCCCATTTCGTTTAGTTCAGTTTTAACTTTTAAAAGATTATAAGTTTACAATTACAAAACAATATGCTAATTTGTTGTGTGATGGCCTAGGCCCCAACCCGAAATTCGACCCAAAAGGGAACTAAACCTTCACAAACCCCACCATTCAGTGAATCAGAATCCAATTGCAAAATTAGGCGTGACGTGAGGGTTTGCCGGTTTGGGGGATTTTTTTCAATTTCCACAAAAGGGTGTTCATCTTCCTATGTAACTCAGTTCAACAATTCCTTGTCGTCGTTTCCAGCATCTCTTGTCGTCGAAGTTGTTGCTCACTATCTCCCTCACAATCTCAATTCTCTCACATCCTCTCAAATTTGAAGCCGAACAGCATAACAATTTCTCCCACTTAAAATTGATTGAACGAGGGAGGAAAAACTTCCATCTTTGATGGGGATATTTCTTGAATTTTTTTGAGGTTTAGTTCCTTTTTTTGCCTCCCAACAACTTATTGTGAAGATTGATATAATTTCTAGTTGTATACTTGTAAATAAACGAAATTATACGTTTTTGCAGTTTTTACTTTATTTGGTCGTCCTCCTAGTATCTGTCCAATTATCTACATATGTACATAACAATTTTTAGTCATCAATGTTTGTAAACATGTAAGTTGCTTTGCCAAGCAGCCTAGTTGAGCATTACTCTGTCTTTATGAGCGAAAAGTTATACAAATATACAATTTTTATGAAATTGGATCTCGCCAGGTGATGTAGAGGTGTTATGTGAAATAAAGTTACACAAGCTTGACTTTGAGAAAGCAGTTGATAGCTCTTTGCTGTAGAATTTTTACACGTAGTAGTTGATATTCTGGTAATTTTCATCGTTATTTCTTAATTCCCAGCAACACCTTGGTTCATCAATTTGTCTTCATTATTCATTTCAGATGTTTGGATTACAGCATTGTATACCAATACCAAGCATTGGAAGTATTCCACTACGATCAAGTACTAGTCCATCGCATGAAGACTTACCTAGTCAAGATCCAATAGACTTGTGTAAGGAGGAGGAGAATAGTGGACAAGGTGAGAAAAAGAAATTAACTTCGATAGTGTGGAATCACTTAAAAAAAAAATTCACGAAGAGGGAAGACAAGACAATTTGTAACTACTGTGATAAAAAATTAAGGGCTAAAAGTGAGAATGAGACAAAACATTTGCATGAACGTATGAAAAGATGTCCACGTCGAAACCAAAACGATATTAAGCAGACAATATTGAATCTAGTAAAGGAAGGTTGTGGGAGGGTTTTAGTGGGTACTTACTCCTTTGATCAAGACAATGCTCGAAAGGAACTTGGAAGTATGAAAATCTTGCATGAGTATCCACTTTCAATCGTTGAACACATTGGATTTAGAAAATTCACGGATACTTTGCAACCATTGTTTAAGAACGTTTCTTGTAACATTATAAAGAATTATATTTTGAAAATCTATGATTACGAGAAATTGAAATTGATGAGCTTATTGGAAAAGAACAATGGCAAAATTGTAATTACTACAGACATGTGAACTTCTAATAAGAAGAAACGATCCATGGCCATCGTTGTACATTTTATAGATGAAGCTTGAAAACTTCAAAATCGAATTATAAGGTACTTTGTGATCTTGCATAAATTAATTAGCTTATTTTAATGTACTATTTAATTTTTATTTTTTTTTGTAATTATGTTGCTTTTATTTTAAATATAGGTTCATATATGTGTCGTGTCCGCACACGTCTGAGGCACTGAGTACATCATTGATGGACTGCTTATTAGATTGGAATATCAATCGTGAGTTGTCTATTTTTGACTGTCGATAAGTGTACTATAAATGATGCTATGATCAACATTCTTTTAGATAAGCTTTCTAGTAGTTCGCTTTTATTAGACGGTGATTTTTTCCATATGCGTTGTTGTGCGCACATATTAAACTTGATAGTTAAAGATAGTTTGGAGATCATTATCTCGAGTGTTGAGAAAATTTGTGACAGCATTGTATATTGGACAGCAACTTCAAAAAGAGTATCAAGTTGTGTCTGCGGATATTTTTCAAAAAAATGAAATCACTCCCATTTATAGGGACAAATTCAATCCCCACACTTGTGAGAATTAAATCATTTAAAATATATGTTACACTATAATATTATTCCTTTATGATGTATAAATAAACAATTAATTAGGAAAATGATGTAACCTAAATTTGAACATTTAATTCAATTCTCAAAATCTGTGGAGTCAATTGTTTCATGTATGAAATTTACTTTTCTTAATGCTTGAATTACTTGATCACTTATTTATGATTTATGAATTGTAATAAATGGAAACGTGAGTCATAAATTTAGCTCTAATCGTTGACAAAAGCGGGCTGGTGTATAAGAATAAGAATATACATAAAAAGTAGAGATGGGGCTGATTGAGTATTATAAAGGAAATGACAACTTAAATGATTAGGACATGTTTTGCATATACTTAGTCTATTGGTATTCGAAGAGATAATAAATCTATCATTTGAACCAAATGAAGTGGCGAAAAAAGATTAATATAGCCGACTCCAAATTTCAAGAGCAAGGCCTAGTTTTTGTTTTTGTTCTTCGTGTGCATCTCTATGATGGGTAAAACTCCATGAGTATAACCACTCGTTATGTTGATGGATGCCTAATGCTCCTCTCTTTCCCAGATAACGCGGACGTGGATTCGAGATTCTAAACTTCATTTAGCAGACACCTTTTGATGATGTTGAAGACTTCACAACCATCATCATGTCTGTGTAACACAAATCAACTAAATTGCTACAATTTTTTCTCTACTTTGGAGCTTAGCAATTCATTCTTGAAAACCATTGATGTCAAATCCTTTTATGTTGCGTATATCTGATTATATTTTAGTTTTAAGACAAGCTAAATGCTGGAAAATGTTGAGATCTGATTGAAATGGCCCTGTGTTGTCACATTTGTTAAACGAGGATATACTCAAATGTAGATTATCCGTTCATTTTGTCTAGAGCCTCCAAGTTGTTTGAGCAGCTTCTGAATTTGAATAGGCATGCTCATAATTGGACATGACATCCAACATCAAGTTTAATATTTTAAAGAGAACATAAGATACTCTACATTTTAAAGAATTAATCCTTAAAATTAAATTTCAAGAAATTTTTTAATTTAACATTGTAAAGAGTTAAACACACTATCTATAATTAAATGCACTCGAAATATTTCAATTTTTCATGGAGAAAAATAATATAATAATTTGGAGGAAAGCTAGTGAAAAGAAAATATAGAAAAATAACAAATTTTTTTGGGATTAGTAAAGTGTTAAATATAAAGAATTCATTGAAGTACTTAAATTTTTTTTACTCTCTAAAGTTGTAAATGTTCTTTAAATTGTAGAATATGCTTTTTAAAAATAGAGAGTTTACTGAAAATGCTCCAAGGTAAAATTTAATGGTATTTTGATTAATTTGGCATGGCATGAACTTTAACCTTGTTGGCTGTTGCACTCTCATGTCCATTACTTGAGCATTACCTTCGATTTTTTTTTTTTAATTTTCCTATGCTAATATGTGATTTATTTTCGAGTGATCATTATGTCCATTTGAAGAGTGATAATTTTCGAGTCAAACGTCAACACAAAGTTCTATAAATTGCTTTTGTATTTGTTAATATATAGCTGTAATATTGGGAATGGCAAATGAGTTATAGTGACATAGTTTCTAGCATTTATAGGCTCTTACTTCCCAAAAACTTTTTTTAGCTCATAATTAAAGAGAGGACTTTCATATTAATTTAGATTTTCGAGAAGAAAATAAACATAAACAAATACACCCTAAAGATTTTGAGAGGTGAAAAGAATCGTATAAAATACTCGCATAAGGAGTAATATAATACAACAAAATGATTCGTAGGTTAATTTTATCCTTCCTAGTATAGTATATGTTAGGGTTGGACATGGTCACCGAATAGAACCCGAATTTTCAGGTATTTAATAAGTGAAATCGTCGGGTTCAAATTTAATTATGGAACCGTTCGGGATCAGTTCTATTCGGTTCTATTTGGTTTCCAAGTTTTCTACAATAATTAATTTTTTTTATATTTACAACAACGTTACATTAATTCGATTATGAGACGTTCAATCTTAATTCTTACAAAATAATGTAGTCTTATTCGTGATATCTTTTGTGCATTTCTTTGTTGAATTTTTCATAAATTTGACTATTAAAATCACTAGAAGAGAAAAATAGCGAGTTCATAATAATAGAACGACAGAAAAGACACTACGATAGAATAAGAGATTTAGGTAAAATTTAGGTTAATTTGATTAAGTTGAGTTTGGAATAGTAAAATCATATTTTGAGTTTTAGTTAAATTAATTAATTAGCAAATTCATTTAGAAAAAACAATTTTTGACTTATTTAAGATGAAAAATTAAAAAAATAGAGAGATTCAGTTCTTGTTCGATTATTGGTCTAAAACCGAGAATCGAACCAAAATTGCCATATATATTAACTATTTCGACTCAATCTTCTCGAGAATCTCATTTCTTTAAACAGATACCAAGGTTTTTCGATAATATATATATATGAACGATCTTCTAATTTTTTTAGTTAGTATGTCAGATTGTCAGAAGTGAGAGAAATCAAAGATAGACAAATGACAGCAAAGGGATTGACCAAAAACAATCCTATGAACTTCTAATAATCGATAAAAAAATTATTATCTTTGGAAGAATTTTATAGGAAAGGTTGATTATGGAGATAAAATTAATTTTATTTTTCTTGAAAATTGTGATAAAATGAATCCTTACCTCCCGCTGAGGATCAAGTTGGATATAAAATAAATTAAACACTTGATTTCCTTTTTACGTACATGTTTCATAATACCGAATCCACATGATAATATTTTACCTCTCCAATTAATGCATGTATCCTGCGGTTACGTGGAAAAGAAGTTAGATTTAGACTATGAATTAAATAATATTTTACCTCTCCAGTTAATCCATATGTGATTTTCCTAAGCTAGATTTAGACTATGAATTAAATAATGTGATTGACGGTACAAGATTTGAGAAAACTTGATGATATAAAAGTTTTAGGATCCACGATTTCATCATAGTTATTATGTTTAACTTCAAGTATCACGCTCTTTCAATTTATTTCATCCATATTAACGATAAAACTTATGTAAAATATTTGATAATCGCTCTCGAATAGAATTAAACATACTTAAACAAGAAAATTCACTATACATCTACGTAAATTTCAACCGATCCAAGTGCATGCATGCTATTGACGATCAAATTCATGTAAAGTATTTGATAATCTTTATTGAGTAGGATCAAACTTATTTAAACAAGTAAATTTGCTATATTTCTATGTAAATTTCAAGTCGGTCAAGTGCATTCAATCAAAAGAAATTCTATTAATGATCATACAAATAATTTAAGTATATGGCTATCTCATATGTACATTTATGACTCTAAATTCATATTTTACCTTTCAATTTAAACACGAATTCACAAACTTTCAAGATTCATGAAAATCAATCAAATGAAGGAAAAAAGTTCAACACAAAATTATAATTAAAGTTACAACTTGAAAAAATTGAAATCAAAGATCAAACAATGTTACATTGTTCATCCGAACTAAAAAAAATAAATAAAAATAGTTAGTAATAATCTAATTAAATGATTTTTATAAAATTAACTATGTTACTGGAAATTAATGGCGAAACAATTAAATTAATGAGAACCCTAAGTTGAATCTTGAAGCAAGAACCCTAATCTTCAACTTGAAATCTCCGACTTCAATCTCAAGCTTAAAACCCTAGAATTTGTGCATATGTGATGGTTTCCTCTCCAAGATTGCGCCCTCTTTAATGACTTCTCAACGAAGTATATATAGGATCAAAATGCCCTAAGTTTCATGCCTCAAAAATACCAAAATTCAAGTTCAGGTGGAGCTCGTACGTCGAAGCGTGAGCACCACACGATGACTGCATGCGTCGTAGCAATGCCAAGATCAAAATGTTGTTGCGCACATTGGTTCTAACCACCCAATTGCAAACGCATATAATTTTTGAGATACAATTTCAATTCGCAATCCATAAATTTCTTTGAACTCCAAATTTGGTGATCCTTTTTACATATGCTTGATGGATATCGATGAAATCCGAATTCGAATCAAAAGGTACAAAACAAGCCGTATGTGATATAACCAAAGTAACAAATCCAATATAATACACATTCCATCTGATTATTATGCCTACTACTCAATCGTCGTAATAACTCCCAAGAAAAGTGTATTAATGTTTCTTGGAATTTCGGTAAATGCCTCTTATGTATCTTGAGATTACGAAATCAAAACATCAACATGCCCCTTCGAATAAGATTGGATCACCACATCACTATCGACCAGCCTTGACAATATATGACCACCACTACGATTTAACACATCCCCAACAAAATTAATTAATTAATCCAAGAGAATATTTCAAGTTTCTAGCCCGTTCACCATAAAGGCTAATTTGGACATAAAAACTAGGCTAGGGACAATAAAAATCACACTTAAGCCCCTGTTTGACTGCCATTATTTGGCAAAAATAAATTCTGAATAATGATTTTTATGAGTATGTGTGATTAAAAAGTAGTGAAAATTTTTGAGTTTCTTTACAAAATATTTTATTATGTGAATGTTTGGTTGAAAATAAATACGTAGAGAAAATAATTTTCAAATAATGGTTGCCAAATAAAGGCGTAGTCTTTAGTTTATAGATTGAAAAAATTGGCGTGCTCAGCAATATCAACAGTCAAGTGAAAAATAAAAAACCCCGTAACAAATAATTGAAAATCACCAAAAACTGGAAGTCCTGTATAACTTCAAGAGGCCTGTTATATAAGTATAAAATGGTTTTTTATTTTCTTCCATTACGGGGTTTTAATAATAAAATGGGGTGAAGAATAATATTAACTAGGAGCACTACTGAATGTTGTTCAAAAAAATTAGGAGCCCGAATGAATAAATGATAGAAAATGAACCAAAAAGAGAGCACAACTTACTAAATGTTTCATGTTTTGTGACTCAAATTTCATATTATTTGAAAGTTTAATTCATGTAGGAAGTCTAGATAATTTTAGTTTATAAGTCCAGTTTGATAAGAGATCAAATTTCATCATGAATTGAGGGTTTGATTGGGATAAAGAATTTGAGATGGATGAAAAGGTGTTTTGGTTTGGGACATGAATTTTATTCCTGATTGGTTTTTGACACGACTTTGTGTTTTACTTTATCTACAACTCTAAGATTTGACTTCTATAAATATTGCACAAAGTATAGGCTCTTTAAGGTGACTCAAGAAAGGCTGAAGATAAAAATTTTGATCATTGTTGTATACATTAAAAATAATTTTAATTTCTTGGTATAATAAATTCCTCTCTTCTTCCAAAAAAACTGGTTTTTTCGTGATTCATTATTTTCATATTGTTCATATTCTTCTTGTCTTTATTATTTGGCCGGATTCTCAACAATTTCTCAACAAATTGGCATCAAAGCAATTATGATATCGTGGTTTGTTCATAACAAAAGGTTCAAAGCTTGTTCTCTTATTTATGTAGAAAAATTTCAAAATTCGACAAACAAATTGCAAGAAAAATAATTAAAATCAAATAATTTAGATAAGACTTTGGAAAAAGACGCCAGTTTAGATTACATTCAAGAAGTTTCGGTAAGAAAATTCGCTCCCAAAAGAAACAAAAATTCAAATGTTGTACACCAATACAAGGCACTCGTGGAAAATTCAAATGTTGTACACAAGAACAAGACACTATTGGGACTGTACACAAAAAATTCACTCCATAATCACTCCATAAAGAAAAAAATTCGAAGTTTCGAGCACTCGCATCTACTATTTTCTACACTTGTGGTGGCAGTAGGGCTGTCTTGGGGGCGACGTGGGGGACTTGGGGTGGGCTTGGAGATGTGATGGGTGGTCGAGAAATATGGGCACTAGACTATATAAATGTTATATATATATATATATAAC
>CAIGRB010090958.1:33972-48009 GCA_903798255.1 Fraxinus quadrangulata | reverse complement strand
ACATGTATTACTTGTCCTCATAATATTTAATGTCAATTTTGGTGTTAGCAACATAATATTTATTTTAAAATTATTTTTTTACTTAAATAAACTTACTTGTAAGTAAAAAATTTTAAGGTTAGTCTTATTTTTTTAAATTTTTTTACTTAAATAAACTTAATTAAATAAACCTCGTTTTTACGATTGCTGATTGTCGACTGTCAATGGTCAACGTTCGCTCGGACTGAACTTTTGGTCTGGGTCCGCCCCTGGCGAGGAGGCCAACTTGCTACCAACAGAAAGGATTGGGAATGATTCTTGCCACACACACACACACAAAAAAAAAATAAAATAAAATAAATTAAGGTGAGAACCAAGTTGTAACATCGCAAAAAGGTCGGGGAGCTCCAAGACTTTTACCACAAATGAATTAACCTATAAGATCAGAAAGTTTGCAGCAAATTGAGTACAGAGAGTATAAGAAAATATCTTCTTACAAAACTTTGTTTTTCTTTATCAAAAGTATTGAACAAGGAACAAGCACACATGCATTTAAGAAGCATCTATTGCATTTATTCTCCCTTTATGCCTACCCAAAAAAAAAATCTCAATTCTAACATCATAACTAACCTAAATTAGCAATAAGGATAATTGTGGTGGATCAGAAAGTGTGCAGCAAACTGAGTACAGAGACAGTATAAGAAATTTTATATAAAGAAAGATCTTATTGTGAAACTTCGTTTTTCTTTATCAAAAACATTGAACAAGGAACATGCATACATGCAATTAAGGAGCATTTATTTGTATTTATTCTCCCTTTGTGCCCACAAAATAGAATCTCAATTCTAAAAGGTTGAACCTCAACCTTGAGGCCCCCCATCGCCCCTAAAGCATTGTGGAGGAGGTAAATCTCATGATGTGCATTAATAGGTCAAGGTACAAGAGCCATACTGGTGCCTACAAAGAGTCCAATTTCATACCTTGTAAGAGGCAGAAAAATAGAATCTCAATTCTAATATCATAACTAACCTAAATTAGGAAGAAGGATAATTGTGGTGGATCAATTTTATTGGCACTGGAAAGATGTTCTAAACATCGATCTTTCCTTCCACAGTTATCTCGACTCCTCAATGTCTTCAACTTGTCGAATTCAGCCTCTGAACATCAACCAGCTGGTAAAGATCCCCTCGTCGTTGCTTCTGGAAAGGAAGGTATGTTCTAAAACCACAAAAAGACACATGTCAGGGTCGTAAGAAATTAAAATGAGAACCTTCATGAATCCCAAGACGAGTTCCAGAGGAGCTAATTTTTTTAGTAAGAAATGTCGTCTAAAGAATCCAACTGAAGTCTTGAAGTCCCAAAGTGAATTGAACATCCAAATATAGCAATCATAATCTAAAGGTTTTCTCTATTATACTAACTGAATGTATATAGGAGAGAGATCATTTATAGATTATGGCTTACAGATTAAAGTTTTATTCTGGATCTAATTAGGATTTTTATCAGGCTTCTACCGGATACAAGATTGGTTCATAATATTAATCCAATTGGATTTAAATTGCAATAAAGTACAATAAGGCTTTCAACACTGCATATTCAAACCCGCATGCAACAAAGAAAGAGGGAATGCGATTCATTCCTCACTAGCAAAAATGGTGCAGTTAATTTTGAAATTCTTCAGGAATCAGGAAAATGGCAAATCATATGATAAGTACAAATGGCAACAAAAACATGGAGATTCGGACAAGGAAATAAGCGGATATACATTCATCTAAGCCTAAATAGAGTAATTAAAATTGATCCATATGCAGGTTTGTTTGCATCTTACCTTCTCTGTTCAATCAGTGAATAATCTATCTCTGAAATAACTATTGCCTCGTCATGCTCTGTTGTTGCAATTACTTCTCCAAACTGAAACAGCCAGTTCCTTTAGGTATTCAGTATCTATTTTCATAATAAAATTCCAGAAAGGAGGAAATTTATATACCACAAGGGATTCAACTAAACAAGCTCAACACTGATGGTTTGATATTTCAAAATCACAGCAACAAATTGCAGCAAGATCTTCAATACAAATTTAATGTAATTATATACTCACTGGTCCAACAAGAGTAGAATGTCCCCAAGCCACGTAACTAGAATTAGAATCTCTGGCAGGTGAGCAAGTCGCTACAAACAGCTGTCACACAAGCGTAGGCACCAGTTAAGTATACAAGTAAATGGAACATCTATATTAAATCTCTCAAGTTTCAAGTGACGAATAGATGTTATATAGCATGGAAAGTGCCAACTTGTTGCTACAGAGTTCATTTACCCTTTGTCAGCTGTAGCATTTTCTAGATGTTTTATTCATGTATAAAAAGGTCACTAACATTCTGTTCCTATCTTAGTAACTAAGTGACTAACCACATGTTCAGGGAATTTCAATATATTTGTTTACAAATCGATGATTATGGTGTTCTGTGACATTAATGAAATGTGGGCATACGGATAGTGAAGGTCTCCAAGCAAACAAAGTCAAAATTCTTGTTTGAAGAAAAAAATGCCATTTTATGCTGGCTAAGGTCCAATTCAAAACATTAGTAATGTTAAGGAGGGAAGGTTCTAGTACAACACTTTATATTAACATTGAAAGATATAAACAATCGTTCAGTTAAGACGTCTACTATCAATAATATCTCAAAACCACTATGCTCATAGGAAATAATGGGGACCTGACAATCTGCTGCCCTGCATTAAGAAGCACACAAGAGCGTTAATATGAATAATCTCGTGCAAGATAAAACAAGAAAGTTATGCAAAGTTTGTATGACAAAAAGAATTGGTATGAGGCATCAAATCAATTTTTAACCAGATCAAATCTGTAAAGCTGCTTGCCTCTCATGGAAGCCGCAGTGGAAGACCAGTAACCATTTAAAGATCTTATGGTTAGCACATAGAGGGACTGTTGCCCCACAATTTTACTATGCCATCAATTTTCCTTTTTATGTTCTCAGGAAACTACTTCGGAGATTTGCAAATACACTTATTCCAGGATAAATATTCAGTCCATTTTATTGGTTCTGTACAAGGTCAAACTGTCCAATGTCAAACAATATATTTTGAAATAATAAAACTTTCTAGTGGCGGTACTTGTTACATGGTATTCTTTAAATTGCACAAAATAAATGCAATCTCACTCCCAGAAAAGTTGATTTGACTGGTCAACACTAGCATATCTGAATAATTCAATAACAATAGGAGTAAGAATGATATGAATCCTGTTACCAAAGTAATTCCATGATTACAAACTACAAGATCCCCATGAAAATGTCAAATGTTTTGTCCATCCAGCAAACAGTGATGTTATGTTAAAGAGTAGAGTGTTATGACTATATTAGTTTCGAGAGAACGTTTATTTTCAAATAGAATTTGAACATTAACACATAGCATACGGCCAAACTACCAACTCACAACCTCATATGAAAGATGTAAAGAGACTAGAAAATCTAAAAGTAATCTGACATCGCTTCCTCAGTATCACTTTTATTCTTTTAAAAACATAATATTTCTTAAAGTCACATCACCATGATAAGCTCAGAAAAGAAACGTGAAGAATAACATTTTCCTAAGCTAGAGATTTTTGATAGATGCTAGTCGGCCATTCTATTACCTTGCTCTTTGCAACAACTCCCAGTGTAGAGGACCAGTCGTCATGTTAAAAGCCCCAGGGTAACAAATCAAGTGGGCACCTAATATTTAAATAAGAACAGACCTATTAGAAACATCAACCGCATGAGAATAATAGTAGTTTCTGTAAGTATTAAATGGAGTTAAAACCATAGATAGCTTTTGCAAATCAATATGTTGACTCTGAGACAAACTTTTAAGAAATAAGAACAAGAAAAGCCTGAAAGAAAGATAAATACCACAGAAATTCACCTCTTTGGGATTGAGTTCTTTGGGCAGGGGTTGAGGGAGAGAGAAAGAGCTTTGTTTGGAGAGAGTTTAATTTTAGACAGAGAAGGGAGAAGTACTAAAAGATGAGAAATGTCTATGTTGATGCATATCCTAGTATATTCAACCTGGGAAGAAGAAGAAGAAGAAGAAGAAGAAGAGCTTAGTTTAGACTTTCGAGAGAGGGAAGAGTTTGAGTTTGCAAATCCTAGTGTTACAAATGAAAAAAGAAAGCCGAAACCAACTTTTTTGGCTAAAAAGATGTCTATTTCTCCTACGACAAAAGCTGTAGAGGCTAATTTTATAGCCACATATCTATCTAACTACCAAACTTCAATAAATGAAACTTCTTGCATTATACAATGAGAAAACATAAACATCATGGAATTTATTTATTCACATGTGATCTTCATCAACCGCACGTGCAGGTCAAATTTATTTTTTCATCAAATGCATGGCACGTGAACTTTTTGTGAACGGTATCACAGATTTAATTCTAGGGTAGCATGTTGAACCACCTCATCTAAACGTAACATGTTCAAATTTACGAGATTTCAGTGGGCCTCAGCCAATCTAATGCTCCTAATTGATTGTTCCATTGTAGGAAGAATTATAAAAGAATTTTTCAAGTTTGGTTTTCCATCACCAAGCTGCAGCTCAATATTGTTCTTCGTCCCTCTTATCTTTTCTTAGTATCCATACAGAAGAACATATTTAACTATTTCTTTTAGCAATTAAACATAGTCTAGTTTCAAAGGTTAACAATAGCTCCATCTGAAATCATAAGGCTTTCTTTGGATATTAATTTTGATCAGCTAACACTTTTGTTTGGGAGAAACCTTTCAGATTCTGAAGACTATTATTAGGAAATTGCAACAAAAAAATATTGAACAATTTAAAGCACAGTGTACCAAGAGAAGAATTAATACCCAGATAAAATCATCCATCATGAGCATTAAGACCTTCACTAATAGTTGAATTTTGAGTTTAACTAGTAGTTTTTATCAAACTCAAGCTGACCATCACATACTACAGGAGAATATAGACCACTAATCCTTGAGTAATCTTGGAATGAAATCAAGCACATGCTGAATGTCTCAACTCCTAGATGCCATCAAGATAAATAAGGATGAGGAGAGTTCAATGGCCAACAAGAAGCAACAAAAGTAGTCCCTATTCAAAATTATAAGGAGATCTATACCCTTGAGGGGAGAATTTCAGTATTTTAGTAGCATGTGGTTACATGGAATGAAATACACATATATACGTACATGAACATTCTGGCTCAGCAAATGTCAAAGGTCGTGCTGACACTGAATTGTGATAGTTAACAAAATGAACAAAAACCCAAAATTACCAAAAAACTGAATAGATGGACTACAAAGATGATTACTAATTACAGAAAATAAATAAACCATACCTCTAGCAGCATATATTGCTGCTAGTTCTTGAAATCGAATGTCATAGCATATGCCTATACCAATACGTCCAACATCTGTGTACAATAGTCTCCGTCACTAAAATAATTGAATGCAGACATAAAAATGTTATCACATAAAAACCTTAATGATTGAAAAAATCATGTGTTTGAACTTCATTTGATCTCAGGTAGAGAAAGTACAAGACTAGCAATGAGCTGCCAAAGAAATAGAAGTGAGAATATGATTCTTAGTTGATTTCTAAATTCTGCAGTATCTCCTCCATAATGATGGTCATTTGCCAAAAAGAGAAAAATAAAACTATAAGCAGCAACAAAGCAACATCTCTGTGAATGTTAACAAAATAATCCCTCGATCTCAAATTGGATGTCCAAATTTGATAAGGCATATGTCTAATTTCCTCATTGTCCCCAATGTAGAACTTAGTGATATAGGCGGCTTATGTCGGCACTGACATGGAAATTTGAAAAAAATTATGTAGTGAGTGTAGTGTGATAGAAAAACAATCTAGAAATGATTTCATTGAACGAAAGTGGGCATAATATCAAGACATTCTGAAAAGGAAAGAGCATCTGAAATGAAAACAGGGTATTACAAATTTCAGAAAGTTCAATTCAAAGCCCAGCTTTGAAAGAGGTTCAAATTCTTTAGAGAGATATCCAATATAAATTCCTCAAGTACAGAAGATCTGACAAATCCTTAAGGGAAATATGATTTAATTCTTAAACTTAAATCTCTTACAATATTTAGCAAACTGCTATAGTATCCTCCACTTCGAAAAATATCATATAGATGAGCATTACAGCTATCTTTGACATCTTGTACGAAGATCTTTAGTCTATATTAGTTTTATCACGGTATCAGAGGAAGAGAAAGCCTGTAAAACCTGTGTCCACGATGGTTGGGATCTCCCCTGCTGTAAGAGTCTTTGATTCTTTAAACACCATTTGGCCCGGTATATCAATGTCAAAGAGATGAATCTGTAAAATGGAATAAATCATTAAACCACCGGTTCATAGATGCATATCCAAGTAGTTCATTGGAGAATTTCTGAATGGATAATATATGTTTGGTATCACACAAACAGCTGTTATACTGAAGACTGTGTAAGAGAAGGAAAAGAACAACCTTCCTGTGCTTAGCCTTAAGTTTTCCATCTGTACCAAAGATGCAGCAGGTGTTATACAACCTATCACCACTACGTTCTGGTATGGATCCACCAATTATTGTGATATTTAGTCCCCGGGAAAGTTCAGACAGCATTGCAGTTGAAGGAGATTTATCAGCATCAATTTCCTCCGCATATACAGGGAAACTATCATTTGAATATGGGCTATTCCATATTTCCTAGCATAAGGGATGTTATTGTGTCAATTTCGTATATGAAATTATGATTCACAAGAAATACGGTGAACCATAAAAAATCATTTACAAGAATTTGTGGGTGAGTGTTTGTGGTGCTGATGAGAAGCTAGTCTCCCCAGAAATCAGTTAAATGATTACCATCTCTTGAACATGATCAATGTAGAACTAAATATCACACAACATGCACAAATGATATAGAATCACAGAGGCACAAACAATATGAAAAAAGTAAAGAAGAAAAAAATTAGTAAGATCCTACTTGCATACAGGAAGAAGAATAAGTTGAGCACCCTTTCCTGCAGCCTCCTCAATTTTTTCCCGAGCATGAGCAATGTTTCTCTCTTTGTCAGAAGTCACAGACAACTGGCAAAGCGCAATCTTGAACTGAATCATATGGAAGGAACCATTAAAATGTAATGCCGTGGCTGCCCTAAAACAAATGCAGATTACTTCTTATTTCAAATTGGCTGACATGCCAAAAAGATTACCAGACCCAAATCTTTGATGCAAACTGAATTATAAACAGACCAGGAGATAATATTATTACTCCATGCACCATTGGAACCGAGATTTCTTAAGGGAAAAAAATCAAGAATACCTTCAACGGGAAGTTACAAGACGATTTTTGGATTATATTTCTGCAGTAAAATCAATTAAAAAAAATAATCTGGCTAAATTTATGATTTAGGGCCATACTTCATGATTTATTACCTGTTTCTATAACACACTTAATGATAAACTAGCTATTTAGTGCTCACTTGGCTAAGCTTTTAAGTGCTTCTAAATAGTGGAACTCCCCAAGGAATGTTTTGTTAACAAGTAGATAAAAGTCGAGAGTCCTAAGTAATGTGTGCTTAAAAAAGATGTTAGACTTGCTTATAAACACTTAAAATCACTACCAGACAAGCACTAAGAGTTTCTCTTTAATGCTCTTCAGTGGCTACATTATCTCAAAAGTTCCCTTGACCAAACCAGTTCAATATTCAAGATTTTATTGAATGTTGTTTGTTTGTTGTATCATTCCCTTCCCTTGAAGAAGCTTGTCTTCGAGCTCAGCTTCTTGTTCTTCTTTCACTTTGTCCCTATTGTTTGGTACAGATAGGAGACACTAAATGTTGAGTTAATCCCCATATGCCTTAACAAGGCAACTTTTAGGGCATATCAGTCTGCTAAATACCTAATCTTATACTCTTGTATTACATACAAACTAACTAGAGAAGCTTGCGAAAATAATAAGCAATTAGTATAGATAAGCCCTAGGATTAACAGGCTCGACAATCTACCTTCTGAATGTCCATAACTAAATTTGTGCATAAAATAACTGTTTTTACCCCTTCAGTTAATATCTTTATCTTTAAGTCACATTTTTCTTTAATTGAATTGTCAATTTGTGATACGATCACAATCATTATTATTTAGCTATCAAATTTTTCCAAGTACTGAAAATGATCAAGGGGACATTAACCTCTCTTTAGAAGATTATCTATTCAGTCTCATCAAAATATGTTACTAATATTCAGATGTCCGTACTCCCAAAGTTCTATATCATTTAATTTTTCACGCAACACTTAATTTGCATTACTTCTTTTTGAACAGCCTATATTCCAATTTTGGAGGCATCACACTAAACTTTAAAGCATTACTAAAACTCTGGCAGCAGTTAAACAAGTGAAGTTCATGGCAGCTTGACTTTCTAAAACTTCTTTTACCTTCTTTAGTCCATTGAAGTTTCTCTTCCCTTTGCCATCGTTTACAGGAGAAATTATTAAAGTGAAATTCTTGGTAGTTCGCTTGCAGAATGAAATTAAACCATGAAATAATTCAAACTTTCACACTGTCTTGGATATTAGCCAGCTTCTAATTTAATTTTGTTGTCATCAACTTCTATTCCCTCAACAATAGTTACATAGCTCAAAATTACATAGACTCTGTAATAAGCATGAACTTCTTCAAGTTGGCATATAGTTTTTCCTTTTCAAGAACACTCAACATGTGGAAAATCCCCAGAATTTTAATGGGATTCGTACCTGATTTTGAGCATTGATTTCTTGATTGTAAATCCCTGATATTGTGCAGCTTACTCATGGAGAATAGGATAGGATATGATTGTGTAGATAATATCTTCTAATTGTAGATAGAATATCTTTTCCTTTTCTAGTGACTCAAATTTAGAAACATGTTTTGCAGCGTGTATTTTTAGCCTATAAATAGGCTAATACATCTACATTTTAATATAACAGAAGATGAAAGTTCTCTCTACATAACTAAAATATTGCATCGTTCAGAAATACATTACCACAATTTTTTCCAATAAAAGGATCTCAAGCATGAATTATCAAATATATGAAGGTGTTGGGACTACCGAATAAACCAAATGGCATTGCAGATTCTAATTTTTCGGTGATTATCAATTTTGAAAAATATTTTACCTCCATATAAGATTTCAGTCATCCAATCTTGGGATTGGAAAACAATGGGGTATCATTATCTTGTTGATCTTCAGTTGTCAATGCACATCCTCCACATACCCTCTATTTTTTTATTTTATTTTTATTTTTTTTGTTGTCAAAAGTGCTCAAACTTAAAGGGCCTACATCATACTTGTCTTTGGAGTTCTTCATTTTCTTTGGACATTATATACATGCTATATTTGGTAGACTGTCTCCTAATGCTAGATGAGTAGATGTTGAATGCTTCATTTTGGAGGCAACCCACTTTGTAACTCCTCAAAAACTATCTCTATACTCCTCCAGTAGTACCTTTATTTCTGAAAAAATTTCATCATGTTTCCAGAAATTCCTTTCGTCAACACACAATTGCCACTTCATTAGCCTCCACCTCATTCAGAAACCATCAAGCACTCAACCATTACTGAGCAAAAAAGTCTTCATATTAACTTAGCTAAATCCCACTATGACTCTATCTTTGAGCCATAAGCATTTCTATCTTCATGATATACAGTCTAGTCATCTTAAATGGGAACAAGACCTAGTTAGTTGTCGGATTTAGAAGAATTGCCATACTTCTTACTAGTTACCAGTGAAATTCTAGGTGACTTCTATGATGCAATCTATATAAGGACGACAAAAGTGCCAAGAAAATTGAAGGCTGGAACCCAAGTGCGGCAAAAAATCCCAACTCAATTACTCATAAGCTTAAATCTTCATGAAATAACAAATCACGCAATTTTACATGTGCACGAATATCAAGGAGTAAGATTGTTTACTTGCCTCGGAAATTGGAGGGTTGGCCAATGGAATAGCAGAAGGGATTCTAGCTTCCTCTGGCTTGAATGAAGAACCCATCTTTGTCGCCGATGCAACAGTGCCGATCGCCGATGAAATTCTGTCGAATGAATGTGTGTGACGGTTGAGGGAAAATGCGGAAGTTGAGAGAAAATTGGGAAGGAATGATGAGCAATAGAGATGCGAAATCGAAGAATGTCTATTGAGAAATCTGTTTCCGGAGTGGAGTGATGAAAACGAGATCATTCCAATGGTGGCAGCCGCCATTTTCAGGAGCTGGATTCTGTTTTGGAGCAACAGAAATGATTAAAAATTTGTAGCCGTGTCAAGAGTTGGTCGAGGAAGCTCAAAGTTTGGGCTTGTTTCGAGCAAAAAAATGTTCCAGTTTTTTTTTTTTTTCCTCGAATCGAATCGAGTAAAAGCTCAGCCAAAAAATAGACGCTCCACTCGAGCTTTCGGCTCGAGCTTTAGCAGGTCGAGCCGGCTCAATTTGTTTTCGTGTGAGACAACTGCCAGCTATGCGGGACTTCTAAATTTATTTAAATTTTTTTTACAGACTCAATTCGACAGGGCCAACAAGCCACACGGGCCGGCTTCGACTCGAGCCTTTGCCCCAAAATGGGGGCTCGGCTCAAAAAAGCTCAAGCCATGACGATCCAAGCCGTACGAGCTATTTTGCCATCCCTACAAATTTGTCGAAGAGTACAATTGCACAGTTGGTCCTGCTATTTATTATCGGAGCTACAAATTGGTATTCAACCTTTTACTATTGTTACAAAAATTGTTCCCATAAAATATTTGAAAATCCAAATCTCAAGCAAACGTCTCACTTTAGATTTTTGCACATTCGTAAATCTACAAAACCAAAATCTAACTTTGTAAATTAGACGTAAGTATTATATCTTTTATTAAACAGAAAGCTCTTGTTTGTTCTAGATAAAAAGGGTTATTAGCACAAAACGTCTTATTTTTGGAGTTCATTGCACAAAACATTCATAAGTTTCATTTTTTTTTTTTTTTTGGGTATTTTCAACCTTATTTCCACCTTTCGTTGCGAAAATCATCATTTTCATCTAATTTCTCAATTGGAAGTAATGAAATGACAAATATACCATTCTATTTAACTAAAAGGAAATGAAATGAAAAAAGCTTCCAAACCTTTAAAACATTAGTAGACTTTTCCTAAAACATTTCATTTGTTACAACACTTTATCTCCACATCCCCAATCCAAATTGTTGACCTCAAAAAATGACTCCGACACGTGGCCAACAAAATAAGTTTCACGTCAGCTCTTCCTGCACACGGACACGTCGTAGTAGCTCGTGGCCTTTCCCGGAGGGGTTGGGAGCGACCGCAAGCACTCCGACGGTCAAGTCAGTTTATAGTTCAATTGAAAAAGGTTCACCGGAGGTGGAATGCCCGCGAGGAAGTGGTTGAATAAGTGTAATAATGAAGTGACAATATCAATGGGAGAGATTGATTCTCGAATGCACAATGTAGTAGGGAAAAATCGGATTCGATTCCTTCTTCTGGCGTATGAAGGGGGTATTTATACCAAGGATGAGAAGCGAAGAGCCGTTGGATGTGGTGACACGTGTTATCGGATCCTCTAGGCATGTCCCGTCCTAGGTGTCAATCCGTCCCTCCATAGGCTGGCGGCATTGAATATCTCTGACAAGAGCAGTTAAATTGACCGTTTGGGTCCTGCCATGCATCCCATCAGTCAAGAATTTGACTTTTGAAAGATCTTTGTACAAAAGATCTTTTTCTGGGGTGAAGCAGGTGTGGAGTTGTAGAAGCAGAATACGGGCCTTTGCATCCGCGGTGTATCGCACATGAGTTTGGTTCTTTTGTTGGCAAACGTTCAGTTCGCCCTTGATGTAATCACTTCGACTTATGCAATCAGTTCGTCCCATATGCAATCAATTCGGTTGACGCATGGCGTGGTGTAGACCACCTCCACTGACACGTGGAGGGTGAAGTGGTGGGCTTGACACGGGCCCGTAACACAAATCAAAAACAAAAACAATAGTCACCACCCTCCCAAATCAGCCTACCATCTGCCACCGCCACCACCTCTCCCTCATCAGTCATTGCCATCACCATCTCTCCCTTTACCAAAATTACTATTTATATAAACCAAAATCTAATTTCAATTAAATACTAAATCTCAAGAAATAAAAATTGTAAGCAAAACAAAGGGAAAAACACATATCATCCTTCTTGCTGGAACTGTTTTTCCATCAAATAGTACGTCTATATTCGTTTGAATATCTTCCGGTTGGTACTTTACATATTTCTCTGTTTGTTGCCTTGGAGTAAAAATTGAATTAAAGGGTAAAGGAGGGTGGGAGGTCACGTATCCGGAGCTCAAAAGCAAGTTTGGCAAAGTGGGGACGTTTATACATTAGAGCAGTTTGAAGTAAAGTCGAAGAATTTTGCTATTGTAAAGGCAATGTTTTGGAAAAGTGGCGAAAGAGTTGAATCCATTAATTGTAGATAAAGTTTCAGGCTGCCAGATCAGAATGTATGCCTAGATGAGGTGAGATGAATCGTGGTGGTCGACGATAATGGGTGTCGTCGAAAGTGGTGTTTTCAATTTGTTAAAGACTGAAAATTGAGGTCGTTTTTGATAGATCTCTTCCTCCAAAATGGTAGTTTGGTAGTTTGTAGGAGTGTGTTGGGGTGTGATATAGCCAACATGGGGGTATTTTTCGACGGCTTTGGAGGCTACAAGGTGGTGGTTAAAGAGGTGAAGTGCGCGGGCTCCATTTGGGCTTTTCCTTTTTTATGATTATTCATTTCTTAGGGTGATTGTTCTTGGTTTTATAAGGAATTGATGTTCACAGTGGTCGATGGTGATGGGCGTAATGGTGGAAAATTTCTAGTTTTGGGTTGAGGGTTTGGCATGGGGGTGGGGAGTGTGGGTTGGGATGAGGGAGAAGAAGATAATTTTTTCCTATATTTTTTTAACGAAAAAGTTTAGTTGTACATATTTTGGTCCATAATGGTTCACATAACACTCACATAGGGTAGGACGCGCGCACACACATATATATATGAAAATATAATTCAATACAACCCAATATAATTTGTCAATCACCAATTCACCATAAATCCTAAATTAAAACTCAATCACCACAGTCCACAAATCACAAATGATTTCTCATTTCAAATCAATGCACAAGACAAGTAAACAACAAATTTACTGATTGCAGAAGAACCAAGTATACAGACAGACTATTATCAGCAAAGAAGTCAGACGAGAGTCACGAGACAAACATGAGATTTTTGCACTTTAAGCATTCTTAAAAAAGAGAAGTGCTATGAGTACATAATTTTGGTCCATAATGGTTCACATAACACTCACATGGGGGTGGGGGCCCCACATCTCTTTTTTAAGAATGCTTAAAGTGACGGTAGGGTGGGGTGTTGGGGGATTGGTTGAAGAAGATAAAGTGATGTAACAAATGAAATATTTTGGAAAAGTTTACTAATATTTCAAATGTTTGGGGTTTTTGTTGCAATTGGTTCTTCAATTTTTTTTTCTTTTTATTTTATTTAAATAGGAGGATATATATTCGTCATTTTACGATTTTTTATTGAGAAATTAGATGAAATTATGATTTTCACAATGAAATGTGAAATTGCAAAAATTGAAACATAGGAACCTCATGTAAATACCTTGGAATAAGGTTTGATCTTGATCATATTTCATTCCAAAAACGGAAAGTTCGACACAGTTGGGATTTTTTTTTAGATACAGTTACTAATTCATGATCTTGCATGTACAGAATAAAAAATTCATTCTTGATTCTACGAGAATGTTTTGCGCAATGAACTTCAAATGGACGTTTTGTGCTAATAACCTAAATAAACATTGAGTTTTAGTAAATTTTGATAAAATTCATTAAAACCTGTAATTGAAAAGTTGTGAATTCTATAAAATATACAATTAAAATTAATTTTTTACTTTGACTTAGATTTTAATCCACTTTTCTAATTCTACCAAAGAAGGGCTAAATGATTTCAACTATTGAAGTGCAAGGTAATGTTTGGCCCCTATTTTTTT
>CAIGRB010090958.1:19805-33686 GCA_903798255.1 Fraxinus quadrangulata | reverse complement strand
TTTTATTTATAAATTAATTAATGAAACATATGTTTTATTAATTAAATATATTAAGGTCACAGTTCCATATAATCTGGTCACAAATTCAATATAATTGGTCACATATAATTTATAATTTAATATTTATTTGTCACAAATCACAAATTTTATGTGTCACAAATTATTTTACGGTCACAATTCAAAAAAATTATAGGCCACAATTTGTTCATCGGTCACAAATCGTAATTCCGTATAATTTGGTCACAAATTCAATATAATTGGTCACATATTATTTATTTGTCACAAATCACAAATTTTATTTGTCACAAATTATTTTACGGTCACAATTCAAAAAAAGTATAGGTCACAATTTGTTTATCGGTCACAAATCAAAAATTTTATAAGTCAAAAATTATTTTACAGTCACAAATCTGAAATTTTATAGGTCAAAAATTATTTTACGGTCACAATTTCAAAATTTTATAGGTCACAAATTATTTATCGGTCACAAATAAAAAATTAAAACGTCACAAATCATAAATTTTGTAGGTCACAAATTATTTTGAAGTCACAAATTAAAAATTTTATAAGTCACAACTTATTTCATTAATCACGGATCAAAAAAATTATAGATCACAATTTATCGATAGGTCACACATTTTCACATTTCTTGGTCACAAATCATTTTTTAATCACGAATTATCGAAATTTAAGGTCACAGATTAGTCACAATGAACCAAATAATCGGTCACATATACCAAACACCCTACCCACCCCGTCTCGATCCTCCACCAATACTTGACCACAAATCAACCAAATAATTTGTCACAACAACTGGTCACAGATGACCAGATAAGTACTCACATACACCAAACTACTGCCACAAACACTACCACAACCACCCTCATACCGCCACAACCGCAACAACAGCAGTACCACCACCACAAAACACCACAACACCACCACCACCTCCAACATAAATGCACAACCGTGACCACCAGAAAATGCACCACCATTGTAAAAAACGCACCATCCCCACCACCACCACCACGCCACAAACGCACCACCGCTATTTTGCAACCCCCAACAGCTACCTGCTCCAAGCAACCTGCACCACTAAACAACCCCAACCCAACCACTGCAAACCACAACCAAACCAACCATCGCGCACAGCACCACGCCCAACCACAACCGCACTCACCATCATTCGTAGTTCCATCGAACTACGACTACACAGCACCGCATCAAAAAAAAATTTAAAAAAGAAGAAGAATGGCAGAGCCGACGGCTTCCATGTGCGAGGGAGATGAAGTGGCACTCTTCGCTGCACAACGAAGCTCGAAGATGAAGCGGCGCTCACTGCTGCACGGGCAAAGGAGATGAAGCTATGATCTTCGGCGACGATGGCTGAACTCACAGAAAGAGGGAGACACGGGAGAGAGGATGGGAAAAGAGGGAGAGCGGCGAGAGAGAGAGAGAGAGAGATTTAATTGATTAGGGTTTGTGATGAAAATTGTATAATTAATATTTAATTAAATATGAAATATCTGATTTTTGAAAAATAAAACTTGAGATCTGATTTTTGAATATGGATGTTAAAAAGTAGGACTTTGTGTAATTTCCACTTTAATTTTTTATTAGATCACTTAAATTGGACTCAACTTTAAGATGGTCTTGTACAAAACTAATTAGTAAAAATTACACCACAGCAAGTTTTTTTAGATGACAGTTCTAAAATCAGATATAAAGTTTACTTAAGCATAAATCAGGTTTTCAATCAAAATTAAAATTACCCTCTCTATCCTCTCAGTCTCTCTATCTCTCTCTTACATCTCTCATAGCAGTAGTTCTCTCTCTCTCACATCTCTCATCATTAGAGGCCACTGCAAGCTCACAACTGCAACAACGATGATGTCACCACCGTGAGCGGCGATGTTGCCGAAAAAGTGCACAGTGGCCGAGGAGGTCGGCCGTAAAGATGAAGTGGTTTAGATTAAACTTTCTTGTTTTGAAATGATGCTTACATTTGCAAGTACCAAGCATTTGCCCAGATGTTGCAGCGGTCAAAGGGGTTCGAGACTGAATTTCGATTTGCTGAGAAGTGTGTCAGTGCTTCTGGATCTGACCCTTTTGCTACTTTTGTCAGTGTGGATGATGAAGATGACCTATACATTTAGGTTGTTCATGTACTTCTACGAGCTATGATGCTCATTTTATACTTCTTTGTTGGGTGTTTAAGTGATTTGCAAATTGGGTATTTGGTTGATCTGTGATCTTGTGACCAAATTTTGGTTGTGATGTTGGGTGATTTTGTGAATTGGATTTTGATTATGATGTTGGGTGTTTGGGTGATTTGTGATCTTGTAACCTGATTTTGATTATGATGTTGGGTGATTTTATGAATTGGATTGTGATGTAGTGAGGTGGTGGTAGTGGTTCTAATAGTGATTGTGGTGGTGGTGGTGGTGGTGCTGAGGTTAGGTTTGATTGGATTGTGGTTGAATGCGCTATGGTGGTGATGGGCTGTGAAGGTGGTGGTGCAGGTTGTGGCTATGGTGCTGAGTTTGGATAGGGTTGGGGTTGTATAAACAAGGTTTGTGACCAATAAATTAGGGTGGTCACGTGTTATAATTCATAGGTAATAGGTCGCCATTCATAAGTAACATATCAATACCTACATGTCACGGATTATAGTTTACAGGCTATTGGAACAACATCACAGGCAACAGATCAATGTAAATTCAAGAGATTTGGTCATATACCTTTGATCTCTCTGAACTAGTCACAAATTCAATTATTCAAATTTCGATAATGAGAATTGAAGTTATTTAATTCGGTGAATACTCTGTAAATTACATCATGGCTATTTTTCAATTTTCAATTTTAAAAAATAAATTTAAATTACACTAGCCGCTATGTTTCTCCCTCTCTCTACTATTTTGAGCCATCGATGCTCGGTCTCTACTAAGCAATGATCAATTCGTCGTTGAAGAAGATGCTCAATCTCTAGCGATCTCTATAGCTTCTATTTTTCCTCCGATGAAGTTATTTGGATTTCGGCATGTGGATGCCGACGGGGCAAATGTCGATGACTGTGGTCTCGATTGGAGAGAGATTGTAATTATTTTATATATAATTATGTATTTATGTAATAGAATTTGATTAGAACCTGAGTTTTGGAAAATATAAACTTATTCTTTCAAAATTGAACTGGTATATACTTAATCCATGATATATGATTTTTTGCCAATTAATTATATATGTAGGTCCACATGACAAAATAATAATCCCAAAAGTTGCAATTTATAACTAGATCAATCCCATTACATAATGCATTCAGTTTTTGCACGTGTAATGAAATTGCTCGATAGTTGGCCCAAAGAAATCTATGTTTATGTATTAAGAATCAACTGTTCCAAGTTACAAGTTAATCATAACAATAAAATTAAAAGTTTCATTAAATACTCATGCAGCGGAATTTAATTGAAGGAGAGGAAGAAAGAGGACTAATTGCAAGCTCTTTTGTTTTTACGCTAAGATACCTTACTTAGATCAAATGAAAGCTTGAATAAGGATTCAAACTGATCAATTTTATTGTTACAATTCCATTACTTTGATCTTTAAACCTAATTTTAAAATTATGTTACTTGATGCGAAGCATATTATGTCAACTTCGTCTTTCAACTTGCACTGGGCTTTTGTGAAGCCTACTTGGTTTATGGGAGGGAGTCCTATGGGCATACATATAAAAGGAGTTACGAATTTGATCCCATAAAAGAATTTCTTGTTGTTCCTGTTCGGATAGCCCTACCTTTTCTTCCTCTTGCATTCTTCGATAAAAGTGCTCTTTTCTCTGTTGCAAGTGGACTTCGAAAACCTCACAAAGTGGATGAAGCCACATCCAAAAACTATAATACTAGTGTGACTAGAATTTACATCGAAACTCTATGGGGGGTGATGACTAAAATATGTTGCAAGATATTGTCCATGCAAAAGTTCCATTTTGTAGTAATTTATCTTCTCATTTGTGCAGAATGAAAGAAGATTGTTTAGTTTTAAAGGAGAAGTATTAGAACAAGTCAATGACAGTAGGTTATCCAAATCATGTGTAACTACTAGACATTATCCTGTATAGCTGTTTCCTAATTCTTAGTATTTCAGCGCACTGGCGGACAAACCCAATTTTTGGGATTGTTTAAAATCGATTGAAATCAAAATTAAATTTAATAATTAATTTAAATAACATATTTAATGGGATTCATAACTTTTCAACTTTTATTAAAATCTACTAAAAATCGAATTTTAGTTTCCATGAAAGATGGGCAGAATCACAATAAATTTGAAAATTTTCTCCTCTCTCGCAACTCTTTCCCTCACGCTTTTTACCAAAACCTTAACCCTTCTCATTTTTTAAAAATTTGTCTATAATTTCTGCAAATTATCACATATATTACAAAACTTCACTTTCCAATCAAATTTTCAATCAATTAGAACCTAAATTTGTATTTTCTTCTGTCAAACTGTGTATATAGAATGCAGCTGGAATGATTATGTCCAATTGTGTTTATTTGAATTATTAGTATTGACTAATGCTTATATGTTTTTCTGTTCAATTATTAGAATTCAGTGTTTTAATTGAGTATTTGTATCAAATACACAATGCCCTTGTTTGGTTTCATTATTTTCAAAATACATTTTTCTCTTCCTTATTTTAAACCACATTCTTTAATAAAATAATATTACACGCAAATTCAAAAAAAATATTATTTTTTAATCACATATTCTCAATCAAAATACTATTCCAAAATGGATTTGGGCAAAAAAAAAAAGGCTCAAATAAGTTCTATAAATTCATTAAACGTAAATATACATTTTCTTGTGATGAGCAAAATATTAATTTAATGATTGTTCAAAATCAAATGGATGAAGACAATGAACAAAATATTAATGAAGAAATATTTTTTAAACGTAAATTTGTGTTTTCCCGGGTCAAGTGTGAATCATTCAAAAATCAAGAACAAAGTATTCAATCTATACACGATTTGATTGTGCCCCTTAACTCAAAATGTTTGCTTTCGCCCTTGCTTCAACGTGTGCTTCATTTTCTATAGTTTGTTGCACGCTTTATTTTCTTTAGTTTGTTGTACTGGTTTACCCTGTTATCACTTAAGGCTTTTGACGGATAGTTTCTTAGATGCTCTACTTCTAGGTGGAAAGACATCGCGAGTTACGGGCGAGGAACCATTTCCTCACCGGAGATTTAGTCAGTTAGGTTTCACCCGAGTGACGGGATGAAACCCAATAGAGAAGGGGACCTCTAGTTAGACAAGCACTGATGAGGGGATCTTATGGATTTAGTTTTGTTGATTTTTTATGTAGTAATAAAGAATTAAGGTCGTGAACAGTGACGCCAAGACTTGACTTGGAGGGCCTTACGACGAACTTCGATGCAGCTAAAATTTTCATTTTTATTTTTTTACTCATTTTTAACCACACTTTTTTCAATAAAATAATATTTTACATCACATCAATAACTTTTCCTTCCTTTTCAACTACACATTCTCTATCAATCTACTATTCCAAAATACATTATTTCAAAATAATGTGGCACAAACGCACCCTTTATTTTCATTTCTGAATCCTTTTGAAATAAGTTTTAAACTTGAACATACGAAAGCATTATGGGCTCGTTTGATTCTCACTTTTGTTAAAATACATTTTTTTCTCTCTTATTTTCAACCACTCATTCTTCAATTAAATAATGTTACACGCAACTCAAAATTTTGTTCTTCATTTTTTACTAGACTAGACACACTCCATCAGTTTTTTCTTCACTTTTTTTTTAAAAATTAAATTTTAACAAGATTTTATCTAACAAATACAATATGTTATACCAACCCATAATTTAAAGGAAATTGCTATTTGTACACCGAAATCGTGCACAGTCCCTTACAATAGGGGTGTACAGTGGCTAGCAAAACACTAATTTAAAGTCGTGAGATGTCAATTGTTGAGCTATCCATCCATAACATGTTAAGTAATACCACAAAATCAGATTCCATCTTTATTGAACGTTTACGGTTCCATTTGGCATAACTATTGAAAATCAAAATGAGCTTTTGAGATTTAAAAGTTGCTTTTGGATAACTAATTTTATAAAAAAGTGTTTTTTCTAAGTAAATTGGTCTAATGTGACTTTCTTTAAAAACACTTCTGTTATACAAGACGCTTTAAAAAATTAATTTTCGAAAAAAAGTAACTATCTCCAAAAGCCCTCCTACAAAAAGTAAAAGTTATGACAAACGAGCTTATGCCTCTTAGACTACACAATCACGTATTATATTAAAAAGGAAAAAGGAAGTTAAAACGTTGTTGTATGTCAATTATAGCGTGGTCCATCCGTAACAATCCAACGAATCCATCCTATAAAAGAAGCACACTCCAAATATTATTCATGAATTCTTGCACACTGATTTGGTTGAGCCATGGAAGAAATATATTTTTACACATTTCTTACTCTATTCTTAATCTTTCCAATTTACAAATTCATGTCTAGAGGAAAACAGTACTATAACTTGCCACCAAGCCCAGTCTTCGCCCTCCCCATTCTCGGCCATCTCCACCTCCTAAAACAACCTCTTCACAGAACTCTACACAAACTTTCTCAAAAACACGGCCCAATCTTCTCCCTCTGCCTCGGTGTCCGCCGTGTCGTGGTGGTGTCATCCCCGGAGTTGGTGGCAGAATGTTTCACGGAAAATGACGTCGTTTTCGCCAACCGTCCTCATGTTCTTGTGGACAAGTACATAGGCTATAACCACACCAGCATGTCGGGAGCCCCCTACGGCAGCCATTGGCGCAACCTCCGCCGTCTTAGTGCCCAGGAAGTGCTCTCCGTCGCTCGGCTCAACACGTTTGAGCCAATCCGACGAGATGAAATCAAAAGATTACTCCAAAGCCTGTACAGAACTTCGTGCAATGGATTTGCAAAGGTTGTACTTCGGCCAAAACTGTCCGAAGTGGCATTTAATGTGATAACGAGGATGATTGCAGGGAATAAATATTTTGGTGAAGAAAAGGAGAGTGAACAAGGGAAAATATTTCGCGAACTAATCAGCGAGGTTTTTAAGCACGCTCACTCATCGAATCCAGAGGATTTTTTGCCTTTTCTGAATTGGATTGATTATAGAGGTTTGAAGAAGAACATGGCTGCTCTTGGGAAGAAATTGGATGATTTTTACGAAGGTTTGCTCGAAGAACACCGGCTGGAGAAGAGAAACACCATGATCGGTCATTTGTTGTCTCTACAAGAATCGCAGCCGGAACTTTACACCAATCAAACCCTTAAAGGGCTTATCACGGTATGTGTCTAAATTTTACTTTCAACACGCTTCTCTATGTGCTATAAATCAACTTATTTTCGTTAAAGTTGAGACACATGCATAATTTTCATAAATATATAATCCCAAAACTCGAAGGCTATTGTATACTTTAAAATTGCGTTTGACAGTTTCATCAAAAGTTTAAGAATGTATCAATGCTTGGATCTCAAAAGTACTCGTCAAAAGTACGTGTCATAAGTTTTATCTTCAAAATGCACTCTTATGTACGTCACCACGTGCAAATAGTTTTAATTTTTTGTTAAATATAAGGACTCATTTTTATAAACATATGACAATGAAACTTGAATTCAAGAAATTTCCTTATCTCGATGTCATATTTCATGGTATTGTAAAGGTTTTGAGACTATTATGAGTGTCATTGCTTGCACCGGAATGTACAAACTCAATGATGATAAAAACTCAGATTATTATATTTGAGTTTGGTGGACATCATTAATTGCCAACTCCAAGATTATTATTTGAGTTTGGTGGACATCATTAATTGCCACTATGGTGGGACAATTGGGGCATTGAATTTATGCTAGAGAAGTGTAAATTGTATGTCTAATGGTCCGTTTCACAAGATTTTTGAAAAGTTAAGAGTGTGTTTAAGCTACATTATTTTAAAAAAATGTATTCTGGAATAGTAAATTGATGGAGAATGTGTGGTTGAAAAAGAAGAAAAAGTTATTAATGTGATGAAAAATATTATTAACTTTTTCTTCTTTTTAAACCACACATTCTCTATCAATTTATATTTTTGAAAAGTTAAGAGTGTGTTTAAGCTACATTATTTTAAAAAAATGTATTTTGAAATAGTAAATTGATGGAGAATGTGTGGTTGAAAAAGAAGAAAAAGTTATTAATGTGATGAAAAATATTATTTTATTGAATAATGTGTGGTTGAAAATGAGTAGAAAAATGAGAATGAAAATTTTAATGTGTAATGGGGCTAAAAGTTATTTTTGTTATTATTATTTTCAAAAGTAAGACGAGAAATTAACTTCTGAGTTATTAAAAAGTGCTTATAGTTGGACTACTGCTCGTTGCTTTGGCGCATAAAAATGTTGATTTGAACTTTTTTGTTCTTTCTTGGTTTCCATCTCGATTATAACTGTTGATTTAAACTTTTTTTTTTCCTTTTCTATCCTTGATTTTCACGTTTATTGACAATAAACACACGGTAATTTCAAGTATTTTCGTGTTCGATGTGCAGAACATGGTGGTCGCAAGCACAGACACATCAGTGGTGACCATAGAATGGGCAATGTCCCTTTTGCTTAACCACCCTAACGTGTTACAAAAGGCAAGAGATGAGTTGAACACACATATTAGTCTCAATGACTTGATTTCGGAACAGGATTTGTCCAATTTGCGTTACCTTAAAAACATCATTTTGGAGACCTTTCGCATGTTCCCAGCTGGACCATTGTTGGTGCCCCGTGAGTCATCCTCAGACTGCAAAGTACAAGGATATGACGTTCCACGTGGGACAATTTTACTTGTCAATTCGTGGGCAATTCATCGGGATCCTAAGGTTTGGGATGACCCAACGAGTTTCAGACCCGAGAGATTTGAAGGTCAGGAAGTGGAGACGCACAAGTTGATGCCATTCGGGATGGGGAGAAGGGCTTGTCCGGGTTCGGGCTTGGGACAAAGGATGGTGGGATTGGCTTTGGGATCGTTGATTCAGTGCTTTGAATGGAAGAAAATAAATGGAGAAAACGTTGATCTAAGTGAAGGGATAGGGCTAACAATGCCTAAAAAGCCGCCATTAGAGGTAATGTGCCAACCTAGAGAAATTGTGCACAAGGTTCTTCAAGAATCAGACGAAAACATTTGATTGCATCACATAATCTTATAAATTAACCATATGTTTATGTCTGTATCCAGGAGCATATATACCTACTACGATGTTGTAGATATATGTTTTGACGATGAACATGTGAATGTATTAAGGGCTATCTTGTGCACTTAATTTGCTCAAGCATTTTTCACTCTCTTTTCTTTTTAATGAAATACCAACATTGCATGAAACAATAAGAGTTCATCAACACGTATGACACAAATGAATGAATGATGATGAAGGGCCGGAATAAGAGCTAATAAATGAAGAAAATGTAATTTATCATGTTGGATAATGTAGGTGTCGACACATATGATTAGAACGTTGACAATTGACTCACAAGTTTCAAGTTTTGATGCATTGGAAAACAAATGTCGATGCTTGATGCACGAATAAATTGCACACACACTTGTTTGACTTTACTTTCACGAGTGAAAAGTTGAGTGTTTGAAGGAAAATGTGACGGTGCTTGAGGCCTAGAATATCTCCACTCGTACTACTCTCGAAACATCCATGATTTATACTATTAATATTACATCACTATTCCACGTATCAACGAAAGATAGACAAAGAAATGTTAAAAATAAGTTTAATTAATTTTTTTTTTTTGCGTAGGTTTCGACACTCAGGCTTCACGTGTCAACAACAAACTCTAAGAAGACAATAGTTTTAAAACATGTTGGGCCCCACGTCGACACTCAGGGCTTAGGTGTCGATACCTAAAAATTGGAGATTACTATGCCATTACTGAAAATCAAAACCGTTAACCGGAGTGAAAACCATAAAAATCTGAAGTTGGTCACTCATACTGTTGATTTCAATTTTCGTAACATCGTCGCATACTCGTCCCACTTTCGACATATGCACTCCATTCAAAAAATAATCCTAAACCACCATCATGAAGTACTCATTGACATTCATCATCTCCATCTCCTTGAATTATATGGTCATGAGAACGCATTATTCAAACATAATCCTTTAACTTGTCTTATACCGTATATAAATATTTATTATTTCCATTAGAGAAATTATTTTTAAAATTATGATAAATTTTCAGGACATTACAATTTCTATTGAAATAGTCTCTCCTATTCTAACACAAGCAAACACTTTTCGAATAACATGATCTGAATGCAATAGTTCCACTTAATGTGGGACTCAAAATTATCGAACAATGGTAAATCTACATGGAAAATAAGATTTTAATCCATGCATGTAAGATAAATAAAACGTTACTTCCAAATAAGTAATAAATTTTAAAAACACTTTATAAGAACGCTCTCGCTCATCGAAATTTGTGGCTATTTGACATTTCATATTTTCATAAGTTGGCTTTTATGTATTAATGCACAATTTAAATTTATGCAATCGCATTTTCAACCTTCTTTATTTTCTTGGCACACTGGTTTTAACATATTTCACAATTCATTTTGAGGTAAGTTGGACATAAATCATTAACTCGCAATTACGAACGCTATGAAAGTCGTATAGTCCTTGAAGATTAGGTACCAAAATGTAACAAAAGAAGTATGTTGAGGGCCTCCACTACTATTTTCTCTTTTTCAGTCTTTATATAAATATATATATTCACACTCCTGCACTCGCACCTGTAGCAAATCCGTCGCGCACTCCGCCCTCTATTAGTGTAAGAAATCCGCCGCCGCTTCTTTGTTATCCAAATCCGAAGAAAAAGTTATAAAATTTCGCCAACACTTCGTAGAAGAGAAAGAAAATGGGTAAGAGCTCGAGTGAGGAATCAGCGAGTGATCGCGAGAACTCCTCTGGCGAGGTGCCGGAGTCCAATTCCAAAAACATCTTCTCTGAAGGCGAGAAGGTCCTAGCTTTTCACGGTCCACGCATCTACGAAGCAAAGGCATGCCCTAATTTAGCCTTCTCTCGTTTTGTTATATATAAATTTAGTCCAAATGTTTTCTTCTTGAAGTTTTTATTTTGACTTAATTACATCGTATTGTTTCTTTTATAATTTCATTTATTATTGTATATTTTCGGAGGCTATGAATCGCTTTTTGAGCGGATAAAGAACTCTGGCTTGTGGAGGTAATAGGAGAAAAATTATGCTGTGTTTTTGCGGATGTGCATGTAGAATGTTATAAAGCCCTATTTGAGCTCCATTTTTAAAAATATCATTTTCAAGCACTCATTAATTTCAGTAAAATAATTTTAAACGGAAACACAAAAAATCACTTTTTACAAAATCTATTATGAAGAAATGGGGCTCAATCAGGGCCAAAAAATCCTGGACATTTGAAGCTTCTTTTATGCATGTGCACCTTTAATGCACAGTCATGGAATTTACTTTTAAAAACCTATATTAAAACCCTATTGTATAGAGGACTGAATACTGAAATTGAGTGTGTATAGAAGTATGTGTACTTATGTAGCCTCAATATTTCTTCTCATTTTGCATATGCTAATATCACATGTAAAAGTTCGAGTTACAAAAATGTGAGTTGTGTTATTGTGTGTACTAATCAAATTGCCCCCCTACATCAATTTTTTGCAAGTGAAGATATTAGCAAAATATCAGCCAAGCATCAATGTATACCAGAGTAAATCTTTGTCCGTGCTATTGTTTTATTCACACTCCTCAAATATATATATTTTTGGTATATGCAAATTCATAGATATAGTCTTGCTATATATGCATGGTTTACTCTTGTTGAAGCAAATGTGGTAATTAGGGATGGGATAAGTTAGCCCAAAAGTAGAAATTATATGAAAAGACAAGTCTCCATTTCCAATTTTTGCATTTCACTTTATCCACTCAAAATTGGTCTGGTCATAGATTAATGAGTGTTGTTGCTCGTAGGAACTGACTGATTGGTTGACGTTTGTATGTCATTAATGGGTTCGATATAATGTTGAACTTTTTTAATCAATTGTATTATTTGTTACTGGGATAATGTATTCAACTTCTTGTTTGTTTGAGTATTTATATACCTGATTTTTTAATCTTTTTATTTGGTTTATTTACTTCATGATTTACTTTTTTTTTTTCCAATTCAATTTTCTATGAAGGTTCAAAAAGCAGAGTTTCGGAAGAATGTATACAGATACTTTGTTCACTACCTTGTAAGTCTAATTATTGGCTTTCCTTTCTTCTTTTCCTCTGTCTCAATTGTTTTTTCCCTTTTGTCCATCAAAAATTTGCCGTCACGACACATTGATTAAATTCTTTAAATTTCTTTATTTATATAGTATAAACTAATTTATTTATATAGTGTAAATTTAGTTTTATACTTATTAATTTCTCTTGTTAAAATCTTTTAGGTATGAGTACATATTTGTTATTTACTAATGATTTTGAATTAAAAATATATAATATTTCTAATAAATAAAGAAAAATTATCATGATAAAGTATGTGAGGAGTGTCGATATTCGACACGCGTCTCATACGTGTGTGACACGGACACGCTACCCTAGTTGAAATGTCCATACAATAGAGAATGTATTTTTTCCTAGACCAGGATGAGGTCAATTAAGATTATCCTTTGTGAGCCTTATTTATTAATTGTCCTACCTTTGTTCTATCTTTCGTGGCATGTATTAACTACTATTTTGTTTTGCAGGGTTGGAATAAAAAGTGAGTGTACTGCCCCAGTATTTCAAATGATTTTTTTTTTCTCTGATTCAGCAATTTCGACCACTAAATGGGACATAGAATCTGGTCCACTAATTAGACATAGAGTCTCCGCAGTACAATAAGTGATTATTGTACCTGAAGGTAAAAATTTTCTTATATATAGTTCTTGTAGATTTTACAAACCTGGGGCCTTCATTCTTTATTTTGGCTGTTGAAAATTTAAACTGGATTCTCACTTGCTCTCTTAGTCGTCAACTGAACTACTAGAAATGTACAAGCAGAAACATAATGGACATCGGTCGACAGGTTTCTATGTTCCTAAGGTTTGAATTGGTGTTATAAGTCCCTCATGCAGTGAATAGGTAGGTTTTGAACTAGCTTCATAGTACAAATGATAATTATGAGTTTGGCAAATTAGCTTCTTATCCTCATTTTGTGTAATGAATGTGATCTTCAATATATTTATTGGGAAATTCTATCTCTGAAAGGTTTTCTGAGAGTTCCATTATAGCTATTTTGCTGTACTACTCATTTACAGCAACCATAGTTTCTTTGGTATTTCAAAATTTAATAGCCAAGCATGTAATTTTTCCTTTGTTGTCCAATTATATATCACTTCTGCCCCACTCTGGGTGAAAAGTTAAATCAAGTGTCTAATCATCGTATGCTGCAATAATAGAAGTAATAACTGCAGAGTTATTGTCACACCAAAACCAGCTAATTCTCAAGCAGTACTAATGTTAAGTGAACCTTACAGAATCACTCACATAAGCTTTTAACTGTCCTGCAAATAGTTGGGATGAATGGGTAGGCATGGATCGGTTGATGAAGCATACCAAAGAGAATGTTTTGAAGAAGCAGGCACTTAATAAGAAAGTTGGCGCTGACAAGAATACAAAATCAGGGCGATCATCTCAAGTGAAATCGAAAAGTCCAGCCGGTATGTATGTCTTTCTTCAGTTTAATAATAATATATTTAAGGGCTTGGTCATTTGATTTCTATTTATTTGTAAGTTCTCTACGTGTGTCTGGGCCACATTGATATTATTCACGATTAGCTCATGAGAGG
>CAIGRB010090958.1:0-14807 GCA_903798255.1 Fraxinus quadrangulata | reverse complement strand
CCAAACTCCCATTAATTTCCTGTTGGTTCTGCAATACAGTGGAACATTTTGCATGGACCTCCTAATAGAAAAGTAATTAAATGAGTGCAAGTTTTATAGCTCAGCAATCAGAAATTCTAATGAAAGGCACCTCATGAAGACAAAATGCAAAGTGGAAAGTACCCTTTTGATTTGCCATTTTGGTTGATGAAATAATAATATTTCCATGTTTGGTACACATTAAAATTTTCATTCTCATTCTTCTACTCATTTTCAACCACATATTCTTCAATAAAATAATATTTTCCATCACATTAATAACTTTTCCTTCTTTTTCAACCACAAATTCTCCATCAATCTACTATTTCAGAATACATTCTTTCAAAATAATGTAGCTCAAACACTCCCTATATTATTCTTTGTTGTTCCATATAGATGTTGGCTTAAATTTACAGTATACTATCGCTTAAAACAAAAAAAGTTTAAAAGGTGAAAGTGAAGTACTTTTTTCTATTAAACTGAAATATGTAGTTTACAATATAAGATGCTGTTTTTTTCTTAATGGAACCGGCTCCATGAATACTTTGTGGTTATTCACAATTCCAGGTCCTTGCTTTGTTGAAGTCCTAATTGATTTAGTGTTTTCTTTCATCTCCTTCAAGACATGGTAGAAGTAGTAGACTACTGCTGCACATGGGATGTTAAAAGACTTTTTGCTTTAAATTTATCATCATATAGAACATGGTTAACATTATTCATCTTTCTCCTACAAGATGGAATTGGCGATGGCACTTTAAAAACATAAATTCACACTGAGCTGTTGGGGTAGTTTAATATTTAAATTTTGAATTAATCTGGACTCGATCAACTGAGCTTCTTTATATAGAAGTTTCATGAGAGTTCTCCTGTGTTGGGCTTGAGAAAAAAAGATAATGAATTTGTCTTCTGAACCTTAGAACATGAAGTGCACCGCCATTCTCTTAGGTAGTAGGCTTCACTTGATAGAATTTCATGCCAGATTTGTCTCTTCGTCGTCCCTTTTCACTGTGAAGGGGTTATGCTTGGATGGATTGTCCGAGGAAAACCTATTGGCAATCTGTTGTTTATGCATGATGACTTGTGAAATTACAATTTAGTCTTTACTGTTATTGTATATTTGAAATGGTATGTAAAATGGTTCATCTTTGTCCTCTTGCAGCTGGTAAAACTCCCTCGATCTCCTACCATTGATGATATATTGACTAAATACTTGGAATACCGAACCGAAAAGGATGGCACGTAAGTTCTTTATTTGCAACTTTCTCGCAGACTGAATCAACTTATTATTGCTTATTTTATCAAGTTTTCCCAAATCACCACCCCGTTGTCATCCCTACAAATATGTAGTAGTGATGCAAATATGAAACGTGGATGCAGCGACATATTGAATTTGTCAGTATTAAATGCAAATATGTATATAATGGAGTCAATATGATTTCTGGAATCATGGGTGCGACATATTGAATTTGAATTGATTTTTTTTCCACAAAATACAGGATGAATGATGCAGTTGCAGAAATTTTAAAAGGTTTAAGATATTATTTTGACAAAGCGCTGTCATGTCTTCTTTTGTACAAAATGGAACGCCAACAGTACAATGAAGCAATTTCAGATAGAGTCTCTCCATCAAGTATTTATGGTGCTGAACATCTACTGCGCCTCTTTGGTATGTTTATCTATATTATATTTTGGCATCATGTGCTCTTCATATGGAGTTTTGTGATTCTAAGTAGCATTATCGTTGTCCTATTCTCCAATGACATGTTTATTAAGGTGGATTAGACAACATTAAACATTGTTAAGGAAGAAAAGATGTCTGAAACCTTGTCTATTTTATTGTCTAGTACAATCTAATACTTCATACGCATTAAAAGATGAAATTCTTATGTTCATTAATGAGATTGAAGCATTTGTTTCTGTGCTGGGACATTAAGCTTGTCGTTTATATTTTTGCCTTTTTGGGAAGAGATTTTAAAATTTATAGCGCGTCTCTGTGAATTTTAGGAAATGCGTGTTTATATAGCTTCCATTTTTTGCAGTTAAGTTGCCGGAACTGTTGGAGTATGTGAACATTGAGGAGGAGACTTCGATTCGACTGCAGCAAAATTTACTCGACTTTCTCAAGTATAGGCTCAATTTATTTTCCTTTATTCAATCAGTGTGCGCATATTCGTTGTCATTTTGCCATAATTATCTGATGAAGTTGAGTCCTTAAATGCATGCAATTTTTCAATCATGATGTTTATAGAAGATATCTGGCATCAGAAGGTGGCTTGTGTTTTCATTTCATCCTTTCTTTCCCATATTGGTTTCTATTTTCTTTCTTCTATGACCTGTCAGTGACCTTTTCTTTGTTCTCCAAGTCGACATTTTTCAATCTCATATGACCTTTGATTTACCGTTGCTTGACCTATTGGGTATGTTTGATACAGGTTTATGCAAGATAATGAAGGGACATTCTTCCTTGCTGCATATGATGACCGTGTTGTTACTGAAGAAAGTGGCTAGGTGAAGAATAACAGCAAATGTAATTACACCTTTTCCTTCCATTGCACAATTTTAATTTGTTCTAGATGCAAAAAGGAGAGAATTTGATGTACATAACTTGGATTGAACAATATTTTACATTTGTCAAGAAAACAAGAAACTAAGCCTCCGTTTGGTTATAGCTACATAAGCTAACTTTAATTCGGTTATAATTTATTATTTTTATAAGTCGATAAATTAATTTATATAGCAGTTCACATTCACATTTTATAATATTCTCAAAAAATATAGAAAAAAATCAATCCAAACCAGAATTGGTTGGTTTTTATCCAGTTTCTTTCTATTGTTCTACATGGAACTTTTTGGTTCCTTGTGTAGAATATCTCAGTGGCGTCCATTACTACAAGATCCGGATTCGGGTCATGTCCACGATATATATCATACCCTTAAATGACTTGTTGAGTGAGAAATGTCATCTCAACTATACATTCTTTGAATCGTTTTGACTATTTGGAATTGTTAACAAGGCAAGCACCAGGAAAGTATAGGCTTGCTCTTAGTTCCATCTCTGTATGCGTTATGCTCTTAGAGGAGGTGGAATCTTGGAGCTAACTAATTGTTGTCTTGTTCCAAGATTTGGCGAGGAGCATTATTTTGAGGAAAGGAAAAGTGTGGTTGACAAATCATTACGAGGAGGCGAAAGCATTGAAGTGCCTTCATCAAAAGATTCATGTGGGCTGAGCCATGACTTTCCCAAGTGGTGGTTCGATTTGACTTTTAAGCGAGTATGATGTTTCATCTTGATTTGATTATACTCAAATGTAGTCATCTATGAATCAACAGAAAGAATTTTAGCATTATCTCTAAGCCCATGTTTGATCATAATCTATATTTTTATCAAAATCAAAGTTAAAAAAATAAAAATAAAAAAATTGAAGTGTTAAGTGTCACCCCTCTGGAAGCGCCTACACGATTCATGTGCTCAAACCGACAACCTTATAAAATGCTAATAATAACATCACCACACCTTCACCGATTGGCTCCTTTTCAATTCCCACTACAATTTCACAAATTGACTTCCAACTTAGTTTCAATTTGCTGCTCATCACCGCCCATGGACGACCCAAATTCGCCTAAAAAAGTGGTGGTTTGCGGTGGCGGAGTCATCGGGGTATGCACCGCTTACTTCTTATCCAAAAAAGGTGCGGCCGTCACACTTATCGAAAAATCATCCATCGCTTGTGCTGCCTCTGGCAAGGCCGGCGGTTTCCTCGCTCTTGATTGGTGCGATGGTGGGCCGGTTTCCTCACTCGCACGTGCCAGCTTCAATCTCCACCGTTCATTGGCCGAAGAACTCAACGGGCTAGAAGTATATGGTTATCGACCCGTGACTACGCTTAGTTTCTCAATTACAGAATCATCCTCCTCGGCGAGAAAAGCAAGTCCTAGTGTTCCTTCCTGGGTAGATGGGCCGGCGAAAGACCCAAGGACTATTGGGACAACTGAGACGACGGCCCAAGTTCATCCGCAGCTGTTTACGAAGACGCTTCTTTCGAAGGCGGTGGCGGACTACGGAGTGGAGGTGGTGATCGGAAAATTGGAGGCAGTGAAGGTCGTGGATGAGAAGGCGGAGGCGGTAGTATTGGAGGGTGGGAGAGAAATTGAGGCTGATGCTGTCGTTTTGGCACTTGGGCCTTGGACTAGTAAGTTAACGCTTTTGGATTCAATTTTCAGAGTTTATGGGCTTAAGGCCCATAGCATTGTTGTGGAGCCCAATGACCCTAGTGCAATCACGGCCCATGCTCTGTTTTTGAGTTACTATCCGGCCGAAGGAGGGAAACCCATGGACCCTGAGGTGTACCCTCGTCCAACAGGTATAAATCAAGGCCCAATATATTCCAGAAAATTATTATTAGTAAGGTATTATTATTTTTTAGATAGTCACATAAATGTAAATAATTAGGTCACAATTACGTAATGGGTTGTACTACGAGGACATAGATAAGGGCACCCCTCCAATAGGATTATAGGAGGCAATGTGTACACTATTATGATTCCCTGTATACAACAAGAATAATCCTCACGTAAAATAACATGTCAGATAATGTAACTGGTCATAGTCATATACATCAAATTCATGGGTCACATATTAAAATTCTAAAACAAATAAAGTCACAGATTAGATCACAATCAGAAGTCATAATTGAACAATTTATAAGTCACAATCATTTAATTTTTGCAAGTTTTTTAATTTTGAAAGTATTCTTAAACTATTGTAATTATGAAATTCCTTAATTCTGATCTTTATTTCAATTTAATGGTTGTAAATTTCAATTTTAACCGTACAAATACAAATATTGTTGATTGATATTTATTGTTTGGAATTTGATCACGTGGGGGTAGTAGGCTGAATTTGATCCATTAGATCAACTACAAGTTGCTTGCAATGATGATTTTTATCTTCAAATTGATTGTATAAAACAACAATCCACTGACTGAATTGACAGGGGAGGTGTACATATGTGGCATGTCAGCCGAGGCAGAGGTTCCGGATGATCCCGAGCAGGTGGCACCCATGCCAGAATCAATTCAGGTGCTTAAGAGAGTGGCTAGCAATGTGTCAAGCCATTTGGTGGAAGGGGAAGCCACAGTGAAAGCTGAGCAAGCTTGCTTCTTACCTTGTACCGATGATAGTGTGCCAGTTATTGGAGAAGTTCCCGGAGTCGAGGGATGTTATGTGGCGACTGGACATAGTTGTTGGGGGATTCTCAACGGTCCGGCCACTGGAGCCGCAGTGGCCGAGCTTGTACTGGATGGTAGCTCTAGCATTGTTGATCTTAGCCAATTTACTCCGGCCAGGTTTGCTCGCCGTAGAAAATGGTAGGTAATGAACTAGTGCTGGTTTTTGTTATATTGAATCTACCAGTACAAACGGGAGACATTAAACTGAATTTGATAATCCAGATACATGAATACACTAATGTTGTCAGTTTAAATTGAGCACATAGGTTTGTTTTTGGACAATTATGCTAATTGTTATTAACTGGATTTAAATGTGTTTTTACTTAGAACTTCGACTAATCTCATTATCTTTGCGAAGACCCATGTTCGTGTACTTGAGTAGAGCATGTTTGGTTTGTTATGTCAGCCCGACCTTAGCAAGGTTGGAAAAATTCTAACATGTCTCAGCCATGCTTCCCTTTGTCATTTGCTAGCCACGCTGTTTAGATATTGCAGAGCATGGCCGGCATGGTAAATACCGTGGTACAAGTCTGTATTTGGCTGTTTATGGCATCCTATTAAGACTTTTTAATGACTCCGGTGCATGTTAAGGCGATACACAAATAGCATTTGGGCCTGGGTTAGCCCTTGTGGCAAAATCTTGGAAGATGTCACGCGAGGCCGTGGATCTTTTGCTACCAAAACTCCAAGCCGACCCATCAGATTAGTAACTGCTATTCCCCATTACGAGCCTTTCAAGCCCAAAATCTTCTACTTTTGGGCTCCATATCAGAGTCCAATATAATGTTTATTGGGCTTCAAATTCCCATGCACATGCTTCTTCTCATGTATAGAACAAAGCTTTAGCTTTCCCCAGAAATAACAATCCAAAATATACTATGTCAGCATTTGGAAACACCCCAGTTCTTCATTGCTAAAGGTAAATCATCCTTTAGGTATGGAAATAGTAATCAACATTATATTCCTCCTCTTAACAACTAAAAGGTTTCCCTTTAAGATGAAACTCTAGACTTAGTATGGTATAAACATTTAAAAAATTCAAAGGAGCAATCGGTCTAAAACTCGATCAAACAATCATATATCAAAATGATGATCTCAAACAAGTCACCGAGGATAGTACTTTCCCATGCAAATATCCTTTGCAAAATAAACTTCACATGTTACGCTTTAGAGGGGACACATAAAGTGCAGTGGCATATGCTTACTGAGTTTAAATCTCAACTCATGTTAGCAGAAACCTTAATGCTTTTTGCTAACTTGCACGTGTAACTGGTCAAGAAACTTGTTAAAGTATTTTCAAAAGACTTTTTATTTATTAAATAAAAACTATCTTATGTATTACAGATAATATTTTATATTTAAAGAGTGAAATTTATATGCACTTCAACATTGCTCTCTACTTCGGCTCTTCATTTTTTTTTTCAAGAAATATTTATTGATATGTCCTCATATTTTACTATCAACATATTATTTATATGTCAAAGATCAATTAATTCAAACATGATTTGAATAATTTTAAAAGTAGAGTATTGAAATGCAATCATTATAAAGTAAGAATAGAGAGTGGATTTTAGATATACAAACTCACTTTCTACGTTAAAAAGTTAAAATATAATGTATTTAATAATCTCTTGGAGATGCTATAACGTTTTGTAGTTTAGTTGCCAGCACCATATGGTAATATATGTAAGCACTTAATGCCCTATCTAAAAAAATACGTGATGTAACCGCTACTAATGTGAATGTTGGATCCCATAAGTATGGTTTTGTGTCAAATTATTGAACTAATACTAAAAAAAAATTTGAATTTTATAGTGGTCGACTAAGTGACTCTTTTTATTAGGGTACAAAACATGAATGATCCTCATACTTTGAACTGTAAGCGAAAATCGTTCGAAACTTTAAATTTGACTTTGTTGGTCATGAACCAGTTAGTCTCGAACAAAAAATTTTCGTCCAAAAATTACTAACAGATGATCTACGTGGACAACTAGAAGATGATTTGGTGTCCCATATAATATCCCCTTAATAGTGTGATAAAATCAAACCATTTTTATGATGGAATGTTTTCTTTAAGCTTGAAATTACCTCAGGAAAACAATGTGATTTTATCCTAGTCGATGTATTAGGTGTCAAAGCAATGTTAGGATGCCTTGATATCAATCGTCGTCTATATAGGATGCTTGTTAGTAATTTTGGATAGAATACTTTTTGGGGACTAACAAAGTTGGATTTAAAGTTAGGGATCATTCTCTCTCACGCTGAAAAGATTGAGGACCATTCAGGTTTTTTTACCCTTTCTCATATCTTTAGGGTTGGTGCATAACATTCTATCTAACTATAATAGAAGAATTACAATAACTTTCTCTATAACTACAAAGAGATAAAAACAATTAATCTCTCTTATAATAGTAGAAATTAAGTATGAAACACTCAGGAGACATTAATATATTTCTCTTAATAATTCTCTCTCTCTCTCTCTATTCACTATTTTTTTTTCTATACTATGCATAGCAGATAATTCACTGATTTTCTTCCTCTATACAATTATATGCCTTCTTTTTCAAATTACATCCTCTATTTCTAGTGAAATTTTCACATCCCTCATTAATTGTAGCATCATAATTTCAAATTTTCAATACAAATAGTAAAAAATGGCTGCCTTTTCGGTACATATTACGGCTGAAGTGAGGACAAAGACAAATTTTCACCTTAGCACTAAATGCAAGAGTGACTTGCATTTAATACATGTAATAATGACTTTTCCCCTCTTTCAAATTCTTAGTCAACAAAATTGGCATTACGAGCCAATATTTCTCCTACTTGAAGTCACTTTTGTTGTAACATTGCTATCATTCCTACACTTACCATTTTCATACTACTTATGTTTCTACTTGGCCGATAGAGGATTGACACCATGTAAACTCGTGAGTACCTTCTTCCGCTTTCTTTCAAATAAAGTGATATGGAACTCGAATGCACTTTGTCTTTGGGTGAAATGCTAGATTCTTTGTCGGGTGCAAAACATTTTGATTATCACGAAATAGAGCAATCTTCTCTTGTTTGTGTCTGAGCTCCTCCATTAATATTTGCAATTACATTGCTTCTTTGCTAGTTTGTGTAGCTGTCATATATTCTGCCTCCGTCGTAGAAGTAACCACGGTAGACTCAGTTTTGAAACCTAACTGTAGCTCCTCCAACAAGAGTAAACACTAACATGTGATGGATTTCCTTTTGTCAAAATCACCTGCATAATCTGAATCATAGCATCTGACAATAAAATCTGATCTTCCGTAACATAATGTAGCATTTTAAGGTACTCTTGACATATCTCAAGTTCCTCTTTACATTACTCCAATGCTCTTTACAAGACCATATAAAGATTTGTTCAACTTGTAAACCAAGTTCTCTTTTCCTTTTACTTGAAAACCTTTTGGTTGGTACATAAATCTCTTTTTCAAGTTCTCCATGAAAAAATGCAATTTTCACATCTAATTGCTTCGGGTACAAGTTGAGTGTAGCACACGCCACCAAGACTACTCGAGCTGTTGTGAGTCGAACAACATGAAAAAATATTTCGTTGAAGTCAATGCCTTCTTTATGAGCATATCCCTTCACCATCAGTCTCGTACAATACCGCTCCACTTGGTCATTGTTTTCTCGTTTGATTTTGTAGACCCATTTATTTCCAATGGCCTTCCTTATGGTAGTGGAACAAGATCCTGTCTTTTTTATGAAAAGCTTCAATTTCTTGTAACCCTGCCATCCTAAAAACTTCTTGGCTATTTATAACCTCATGGAAAGTTGATGGTTCTACATCTTCTATCAGTAAGCATTATGCAACCTTCCATAATGTACTATGAGTGCCATGGTAGTTCTCTCTCTCTCTCTCTCTCTCTCGACTTGATCATTGAACTTCTGGAGTTCTAGACCGAGGTTGTTCTTATTCTTCATGTTCTAGTGTTGCTTCGGAAGAATCTAGGACTGCTTGTTCTTGTTTACCTTCAACTTTAGTCTTTGATTTCTCTTTTGAAGTGCTATCATTCTTTTTTTCTTGTACCTTGTCTTCTCTAAATATTACATCTCTGATGATTATCATCTTATGGACAATGGGATCCCACAAGCAGTAACCCTTTGACTCCATCAGCATATCCTAAGAAATACATTTTCTGGATTTTGGATCCAGCTTTGATGTTACTTAGGCTAGGCTTTGTACATAATGTACACAGGACTTCCAAATAAATGTAAGCAAGAATAATCCGTTAACTTACTAGTACACATCTCCATAGGCTTTCATCTAAGAATTCATATGCGAAGAAATGCATTCAATCACACAATTATCAAACGAGATTGCACACACCACAAATGCTATTCCTAACATCTATTGCCCGTGTGTCAATTGTGCAGTGTTCTAAATCTATTGTGAGTTTTCCAAAACTACAACAAGTAACAAGTTATCTAATTGGTGATCAAACAATCAAATAATAATAATAATATAAGCATGCATAACCAATCAAGAACATGAAAATTTGCTAAACTACTTGTTCCTTGAATTAGAAATAACCATCCAATGGTCTCATCATCATCCAATACATTATAAAATTTAGCCTAACGTATTTGTATATAAATTACTCAACTAGTTATGAAAAGACATCACCCGAATTAAAGAACAAAAGGAAGAACTTGAAAACTCAATTTCTTAGCCTTGAATCTTGAATTCAGACTTTGTATTTTCAATTTTTTGTGTTAATTGTGTTATAACCTCTTGTTAGACGTCTTGTATTCGTTACATGGTTGTCGAATTCGTTAATCGGCTAGTGTAACGATTTAGCCTCGTATAGCTTTGTCAACATATCCCATATCTCTTTTGTCGTCGTCTTGTCACACTTGACAATACTACATCGGCTAGTGCTAGGTGTAGATTAGCAATTGCATTGCCATCCATCTCATTCCACTTGCCATCGCTAGTGATCTCTGCAACCCTCTGTCCAATTGTCGCCAAGCAAAACTACTTTTATTCTCATTTTTCACAATGAGTAATTGTTCCATTAAACTTTTCAATCTCATATTTTGCTACCATTTTGTTCAAATGAGAAATGTTGCCTTATAAAGCCACTTTTGTTGACTAAGAATTTAAAGAGGGAAAAGCCATTATTGCATAATGCAAGCCACTCTTGCATTTAATGCTAACGTGAAAAAATTGTCTTTGGCTTTATTTCAACCGAAATATGTACAAAAAAGGCAGCCAACTTTTGCTTTGTGTTGAAATTATGGTGCTGCAATTATTGAGGGATATGAAAATGTCACTATAAATAGAGGATGTAATGTGAAGATAAAGGTGTACAATTATGGAGAGGAAGAGAAGCAGTGAGTTATCTGCTACACCTAGTAGAGAGAAAAATAGTGAGGAGAGATGCATAAAACTATAGGGAGAAATATATTTAATTTCTCCAGTGTTCCAATTGAACTTTTTCAATCTCATACTTTGCCGCCATTTTGTTCACGACTAAAATAGATGATGACCCTATACAAAACCTCACTTTGGTATAGCTGTTAGAAAAAATATGGGTCAAGGTTGGCTAGCAACTAAAATTGAATTGAGAAAAACATAGCTTAAATTGGGTGAACCACGAAAATATTTGTGTTCACAATTTTAACTATATTTTTTCTCAATTTACTAGCCAATTTTGGCCCATATTTTTCCTAACAATACCATCTTCCCGTACTGCCTTGTGGCCTTGAGCAAAGGCTCGATTCTAATTCCAGTTCTTTTTCTGCATTAATCATTACGAGTATCAGATTTTCCTATTCCTGGTGTTTGACTGTTCGTGGTTTTTTCATTGTTGTTTTGGTCTTTTTCTGCATTAATCATTACGAGTAGCAGATTTTCCTATTCCTGGTGCTTGACTGTTCTTGGTTTTTTCATTGTTGTTTTGGCCTATCTTCATTATCTTTACTGTCTGAACTCTGCAATACTAGTTTTGATGTTTTTCTGGTCTTCCTTTTCTTCAGATGATAGACAATTGAAAATCAATGCCAGAATTCCAATCCAGCTATATCTCCAAATAGAATTCCAAGAATTGTACCAGTTCCTAGACTATATATGTTCCTTCGAGGTCGAGCTGCAATGGCCTTGCCTGGGGAAGCGGCTGCTGGAGTCGAGCCTATCATCTTAGGAATGGCTGCTATTGCTGGATAGTCTAGTGCAGAAGCATATGGCGGAGTTGCAACTGAAGACGGATATGGACTGATTTTTCAGTGGCTTCTCACATGATTTAGCATTGCCAGAATATGATTTTGTATCTTGATATTAACAGTCACGAGTGCGTGTTATGGGACAAGTTCAAGAAAGATTGATTTCTGCCTCCAAAAGCTGGAGTCGATAATCCATTGATCAGATTGGAAGACAGATCCAAAGCCTGCACATGATCAAAATAACCTCAAATTGAGCCGGAAAAGTAATTAATAATTATGGCGTGTTGGGTATGATGGACTCAATAACATTGATCGCTATTAAAAAAGGAATAGTTGAGACTTAGAAGTTTGGTCAAGTGTAGTTTGTTGCTTTCCTAGTATACTATACAAGTCATGTTCCAAGTCTTTCTAGTACAATGAAGTTTGATGGATTTGATAATATTGAGCAGATTAAATGAATGACGTTTGGGTTTTTTTTTTTTTTTAATAATACACATCAAAAAATTTCCGTCAATTATGTCATATTTTTTGTTTAGTGAGATGGAGGTGAGCAGAGTGAACAAGATTCATCTAATGCTCAAAAATTCTAGATGTATCCCTTCCGGATGAAATATCAACCATTATCACTACTGTATAAAAGAGTCACTTTGATTTTCACTGTTCATAAGTCATATGGCCATGTTAAGCCAAGCCGAAGTGTTGAGTCGCGTTCGTCGAGCCATTTCTATATTCTAAACTATTTTTTCCCTCTTTTTTGGTCCAAGATATGATGTTAATTAACTGTCATTTGACTTTTTTGTTCTTTACATTTGCATGTGAAAATGCGAAAGTAAAATAGTGGCATGTTTACATTGGTTGAATAAAAAAATATAAGAAAGTAAAAAAAAAACCAAAACAAATTATCTTCGTTCAGAACACAGTGCATCTCTCCGTTCTGAACGAAGAGAATCTCTCCAGAGTCCTCAAAGTGGAGATGGTCCGTTATGAACGGACCTAAAAAAAGGTCCGTTCACTTTGAGTGGATTAAAAAATATATATATTTTTTCTTCTCCGTACCGTTCATATGAACATTATTTTTTTAAAAAATGGGTTTATTTTTACGAGTCTCATTCATACATAACTATAAACGATTAAAAAAATATTTATATTGAGAAAGCTCCCCTATAAATGATGAAAAAGTAAAAAATAATTGTGCCACTGTAATGATTTTCATTTAATATTTGCGTGTGAAAATGGTTAAAAACTTTTGTTTAGATCACTTCACTTTTACACCATTTCTTTTCATCTTTCTGAAAATCTATTAATGTTTCTCTCTTCTCTGCATTTTCTCCGTTTTCCCATGCCGACTATTCATGTCTCTCTCGCTTTCTCTCGGTGCTTCAATCTCAAACCTGGACCCGCTTCAAGCCGGTTGAAGAAAAAGACCAGAGAGAAGCTGAAACTCCTTACGTTACTTTTTCCCTTTCAGAGGCTCCATTCTGTTTTCTTCGTATATTGGTTTTGATTTTTAGGGTTTTGTTTAAGTTTTCTTTTTGGTCGGTTTTTGCCTTTTCCTCCCGAAGAAAGTCGATACGGTAGCACTGGGTCTCATGGATCTTGGAGGAACTGAGTCGTATATCTGTAAGTTTAGTCATCAGTGTTTCGATATCTTCTTTTTGCTTGTATCAATTTACTATTTTTAGATTTTTGTTGGAGTAATGTATTGTCTGTCTCACTTTGTTCTTCTTTTTGAGTTACATTGCTTTATTATCAGTTTATCAGTCAATACATTTGAGATAAAAAAAAATTTTTTAAGGGGATTTCTTGAGTTTTATAAGCTTATTTGCGTATTATAATGTTACATGATTGAAGGTTTTTATATTATTTAGGTTTTATTTAATAGCTTTTTTTTTTTATCATGAATATCCAATGGCGAAAATTCCTGATTATTTTCTCTCTGTTCTGAACGGAGAGAAATATGCAGTTTCTCTCTGTTCTGAACGGGCAACTTATAAGAAAATTTTATGTAACTAATATTTGATATAAATATTTTTTTTTATATCTACGCTATTATATAGTAAACTACATCATGGCACGTGCCTTGCACGTGTTTCTCACTAGTGGTTTCTATAAGAAGTTAATTTAGAGTTGTTCATCAATCATTGATAAAAGTCATGAACGATTAGATATTAATCGGTTACAAAATCAATTTTTGGACGATTTAAATAACTTATCGACTTTCATACTAAAGATTAACTACATGTCTTGTTCATAGTACTATTAAATCTGGGGTAATATTACAAACTAAATATACCCTTGAAAAGTCAATGTTGCAAAGTCCACAAAAATCAAATTACTTTGGAAAAAGATGGACAAGTCTAGGATCCCCAAATGATTTCCCTTTTAAGCATGTTTTTGCCTTCAGAAGTTGGTAAAAGATGATCAGCTCAACTCAGTGATCAGAATCTTAAGAGAGAATAATAGTAAAAACAGTTAGAAATACAATATTAGTTAACAATTCAACAAGCAAACGATTTTATTTAGTCCCTTGTTTGAGCCATATTTTTCTAAGAGCTCATTTTCAATCACACTCCCATAAAATAATGGGATTCTTTGTGAAAATGGATAGTTACACAATGTAGTTGAATAAAAAGCCTTTTCTCAATGTTTATTGGTGAAATGACCTCAATTAAAAAATATAATAAATAAATATTATCAAATGTCTAAAATATACCTATGTCTAAAAGACTCAAACACCCTTTCAATCCAATCAAATTTTCCAATTCATCCCCAAACACCCTTTCAATCGTATCAAAGTAATCTTCATCTCCATATCTTTGCTACCCTAAAATCTTGTTATTCATTATATTCATCACCTATCTTCTCCAACATTTTGAGCATTTGAACAAGAATTTTGGTTTCCATATTATGTACATTGAAATCTCTATTATATTTGAATAAAAAAGAAAGATATTTTTGAAAATTTCATGTACATTGGTCCTTTTTTTTGTTGAATATAGTATGAAATTATATTTTAGCTTATTTTTTTCACAGTTGGTGTATTTCTATACTGTCCGCAACTATTAAACGATTGTAGTATGGAACGACACTTCAGCTGTTTCACATAGTGTAGAACGATACTAGAGTCGTTAACTTCCATGTAAAATAACAATACAAACATTATCTGATCAGTTCTTAATAATACTGTGGTTACTTTGATAATTTAAATATGATAGATATTTTCATATTACTTTGATATATACTTGAGTAAACATTTAACTTTTTTATTTTATTTGCAGTTATGGATTCTGTAGAAATGATATGGGTACAGGTATGCTATTTTATTGAGTTTAAAAAGACTGAAGAAGGCAAATGGACATGAAGTT
>CAIGRB010090954.1:48354-65385 GCA_903798255.1 Fraxinus quadrangulata | reverse complement strand
TGAACATTCAGGGGCTTAATTGTAAAATTCAGAACTTAAGAGGCCCAAATTAATTAATTTCAGAATTTCAGGGGCGGAATTATTAAAACCCATAACCTTAAGGCCCAACTTAAATGAACTTTAAACTTTAGGGGCTAAAATATAAAAACTTAACCATAATATTAAATTACAAGCAAGGGCCTGAAATTACCAAATTTGCAACCCAGGCCCTCCACCCCCAAGTTCATCCAAACCGTAATTGAATAACCTAGCGGCGCCTGGTGCAATGCTGCCGTTGCCGCCATCGGCGGCGGAGAAGAAGAAAAGATGAGGGAAGAAGAACAACATCCCTAACAGGCTTCGCATTATCGAATAAATTCACGCCATTGCCCGACAGCAAAGAAACCTTAATTTTTTTTAAAGCTCAAACTAAACCACCAGAGTAATGGATAAATGGGCAGATAAATTGGAAAAATCCCAGGTTCTCAAAACCCTTGATGTGTCGGTCAGTGGAAACAAAAGTCAAAACTTCAAAATCCCATTAAAAAATTCAAATATATGGGTCTGCATTCTAGTTTCACATGAAGAATCAAGTACAAAATCACTAAATTAATTTTCAAATAACCCAAAATTAATCTAACCAACCCTTGCTGTGATTGATCCTTGAAGGTATCCCACAGTTGAAGAGCCATGATTTCGAATAAATCAAGTTCGATTGCAGCTTTCAAAACCATGGGCAGATACAAACCGCCTGAAAACTGTGCGGTTTTCTAGTACGTGTTTAACGACAATAATGTATTTGTTTCAGTTGCTTATACTAATTCTAAAGTTTTAATATAGGTTGCTCAAGCAAACGAAAAACTGCCGCAAGATAGCGCTGCCCCAGATTTGCAATTCCAGAAACCAAAACTTAAAATTCATAATTGCTAAAACCTTTATTTTTACAATTTCTCAAAGATTCAACAATGGAGTGGCTCTGATACCATTTGATGAAATTGTGAAAAGTGATTATCAATCCAAATAAATATTATATCAAACCCTAATCATAAGCATATATATAAATTCTCCATGTTGAAATCAATGAAAGCATTAAAAGCTGAAGCATACCTTGATCCATAGATATTTGATTGATTGCCTGAATGAATTATGATCTTCTAATTGATTCGTGATCCTCTCTTGAATTTACTTTCTGTTGATGGGGATGCAGAGAATAAAAAATCACGTTCAATTTTGAGGACCATGACCCTATAATAAATAATAATAACTGAATATGCAGTTATTATTTTTCAGTTGTTTCAAATTGACCCCTCATCAACTTAAAACAACAATTTCGATCTCTACACTATATTTTCATGAAACATAATACTCATTAGTCAAAATTAACTTTAACGGATCACTTTAATTGACTAATATTTAAACAATAGCACCACACATTTTGATATATTACATGTGTGGCCCCATATATGTTGGAATTTTCCAACATCGAGATCAAATTTTGTAGAAGAAAAAATGAGAAAAATAGAGTGAACAACGTGACTTGTAAAAATCAATCCAATAATCATGAAAATGATATAACAAATTGAATAGTATAAAAGCAAAATTGAGATGAGTAATGGATATGTAACATTGTGTAAATATGATTGAGGAATCGGTAACATTTTATTTTTGAATGAATAAATATTAATCAAAGGTAAATTTTAGATCTACCCCAATCTCTTTAGCGTTTGTGATATGCATGTAAAATGCATATTTTTTCCTCCTTATTTTATGCGTTCGTATGATTATTTCAAAATGTACTTATTAATCTCATATTTTGATTTAGGTGGCAATTTAATAGAGATGGCGTAATTTGGAAGAAATATGTGAAAATGACCAAAGTGAAAGAAAATGATAATTCAAGGACTAACGTGCAAATACACATTGTGTCGAACCAAACAATGCATATTTGAGAGTACTATGAGTCAATTGGTTGAAAGAATACGTCAAATGAATGAAATATTGTCAAAGTATGATCACACATCAATTTTCAATCGAAAAGTTACGCATCGATTTTCATCTCATATTGAGACCCATTGTTTACATGGCAAATGATTGAATTGGAAAATGATATCTGAAGCACAGTTGTAGCCATTTGAGTTATCTTTTCAATGCATCTTGAATCACTACAATTGGATATCGAGAGAGAAAGATATGACCAAAATACTGAAGTCTGTCCGGTGGAAAATTGGTAAAATCATGCGGCGGCTTTAATTCCTTGCGGCCGCAAGAGGTGTTTCGACGAGTTTCAGAGCCCAGTTTCAATGTTTCATTCCCCGACACGAAAATTCTGATTTCCGAATTTAAGTCAACTACCATGGAAACAATTATAAATATATATTTTAAAATCCTAGAACGAGAGAAAAACGTACAGAACGCTTTCAAACTTCATTATTCATTATTTTGCTCATAGATTCATGAATTGTAACTAAACTTTTATACTTGGTTGAAGGAAACGGAAGTCGCGGAACTATATTACCGTGAGATCTAAATTGGTTTACATCGTTTAATTTATATTTTGAATATTGAATGTTTTTCTGCAATTATTTCTATGAATTGTTGCGCTTGATTGCTAGAGGGCCCGCTAATTTATTGATTGTAACAATATACCGCTAAGTTAAACATCAAATTCGTAATTGTTTGATTATTTAACTTGTGAAGCAACTAGGGTTCAATAATTTGCTCATTTAGTAATGATTGAATCTCAAGAAGAACATTCAACTACGTTAAATGCAACCGCTTGTGCTTGTATTATTTAGCTCCATCGATTTCTCTAATTATTAAGGTTGTTACTAGATTAAATTCATAGGGCTCGTCTTGGGTTGTTTAGTAATTAGGGTTAATTGGATCACTTTTTTCTAATTAACTATAATTAAGGAGAAATAGGAAAATAATTCCAACGGTGGATATTCAAAGTATAAATTGATTTATATTTGCATCTATGATCGGTTATGAATTTTCGATGGTGGAAGTGGACTTAGACCAATGTTAGTCTTTTGTTTTAGTTAATTTAATTTTCATTGTTATTAATTGCGTTATTTACAATCATTTGCATACAAAAACATCCCAATCATTGTACGAATTATAAAATATTGAATTACATACTTTTCGTGGGATCAACCCTTATTTCCACTACTACATTAGTTTTAAAGGTTAAGGTATTACTTTTGGGTACCTACGACAGCACACACCAAATTTTGGCGTTGTTGCCGGGGAGTGGTGCTAATTTATTTTTGTGCTTCTTTAGTTGTTTATTTTATTTTAATTATTTTTTTTGAAAATCATAATTTATTATTTTTAGGAATTTTAACATAAACTTTTATTTCTTTTTCTTACTCTAACTTCTTTTTAATTTGTCTTGTTTCTAACTTGATCTATTTGTTTATACTCGCAACTCGATCTTCTAATCAAAATAAATTACAGTATGATCCGGAATTAGAAAGAACCTTGCGCAGGTTAAGGAGTGACAATCGGTGGAATTTCATAGTGAACAATTTTGATCCTGAGACCATATTCCCTGGTGATTTTGAATCAAAGGAAGAAGAAGTCATGACTGAGAACAATCAAAATTTGAAGGAGCTTGCAGCCCCTAACATGAATCAACAACCTCTATGCATTACTCTTCCTAATTCAGATACAGCTACTACTTTCGAATTACAATATAGACTAATTCATCTTTTACCCACTTTTCATGGTCTTGCAAGTGAGGATCCACACAAGCATCTAAAGGAATTCCATGTAGTTTTTATAAGCATGAAATCTACGGGAGTCACCGAAGAACAAATCAAACTGATAGCCTTTCCATTCTCTTTGAAAGATTCAGCAAATGATTGGCTCCATTATCTACCTTCTAAAAGCGTTACTACATGGGATGGGATGAGAAGATTATTTTTGGAGAAATACTTCCCAACTTCAAGGAAAGGTAACATCAGAAAGGAAATTTGTGGCATAAGGCAGGACAACGGAGAGTCATTACATGAATATTGGGAATAGTTTAAGAAATTGTGCGCAAGTTACCCCCATTACCAAATCAGTGAGCAGCTCCTTATTCAATACTTTTATGAAGGCCTTTTACCCACATATAGGAGTATGACTGATACTGCAAGTGGAAGAGTGTTGGTATAAAACTCCCGAGAGGCTGATAAAAAACTTGATTTGCAAATATGGTAGTCAACTCTCAACAATTTGCCACTAGATTCGATCTTCCTTCTAGACAAGTTAACGAGGTAAATGTTTCATCCATTAAACAACAACTGGCGAGTCTAACCACTCTTGTTCGTTAAATGGCTGCAGGTACTATGCGAACAATGAAGGCATGTGGAATTTGCTCATTGGTAAATCATTCAACCGACATGTGCCCAACACTTTAAGAAGAATCTGTTGAATACGTAAATGCAGCCGGAAGCTTTCCTGTATAATCACAGAGGAATTATGATCCCTATTCAAACACGTACAATCAAGGATGGATGGATCATCCAAATCTTAGCTATGGAAATCGACAAGTGCATCAACCTGTGAATCACAATTGGCAGAATTTCCAGCAATATAATCAGCCATATCCTCCTAGACAACAACGGGGCCAAACTTCTAACTCTGGTATGTCTTTAGAAGATACTGTTAAATCCTTTGTCACTAACACTTTGCAATTTCAACAGAAAACCAGGGCTAGCATTCAATGTTTGGAGAATCAAATAGGTTAAGTAGCTAATGCGATCGGTCGGCTGGAGTCACAGAATTCAGAAAAATTACCATCTCAAACAATGGTGAATCCAAAAGAAAATGTGAGTGCAATCATCTTAAAGAGTGGCACGGAGGTTGAAGCTCCAGTGAATGTAGCTCCTACATCATCGAATGAAGAAAATGAGAAATATATCACGGTAGAAAAAAGTACTCCCAACGATACCGAAGTAAGTAAGCGTAAGTTTCCTCCTCTTTCCGATTATAAACCAGTACCCCCTTTCCCTCAAGTTTTAGTAGAATCTAGGAAATATGAACAAAATCAAGATCTGTATGAAACTTTTCGTAGATGCGAGGTAAATATTCCATTCTTAGATGCTATTAAAGAAGTACCTCGTTATACTAAATTTTTGAAAGAGTTATGTACTATTAAAAGGAGACAGAAATTGAAAGGGGTGAGAATGTAAGAGTTGGGGAGAATGTATCTGCAATTATTCAAAAGAAACTTTCTGTAAAGTCATGAATTCGGGTATGTTCACTATCCCTCGCATGATAGGTAACACTAAGTTTGAAAAGGCCACGTTAGATTCAGAAGCATCTATTAATGTCATGCCATATTCTATATATAATTCCTTGAAACTTGGACCTTTAAATAAAATTGGTGTGATAATTCAACTAGCTGATAAATCTAATGTCTATCCTAAGGGGTTGTTGAGGATGTTCTCGTGAAAGTTAATGAGTTAGTTTTTCCTGCTGATTTTCATGTGCTTGACATGGATAATAGTAATCATACTACCCATATCTTGTTAGGAAGACCGTTCTTAAGAACATCCAAAACTAAAATAGATTTTCATAATGGCACACTGACCATGGAATTTGACGATAAAACCATTAAACTTAATATATATGATTTCATGAAATATCCATGTAATAATAATCATGTTTATTTTATTGATGTGATTGATCAATTAGCACATGATATTTTTGAATGTGATGCTAAACATGAATGAGAAGTTGTCATTAGTGAGCATATTGGGAACGAAAAGGGTAGCTCGCCTTAAACACCGAGTTACAAAGAATTGTGCCAGCATTAAATGATCTTCCAGAGTCAGGTAACAGTTCTTGTTTTGTATTATCAGTTTCTAATGAGAGGCCTCTACTTTCTGTTTTGCAGACTTCCATTCCAGATTTGAAGATTCACCCCAGTCACTACAAGTATGTATTCCATGAAGGTGAAAAAACACTGACAGTTATCATTTTCAATGGACTTGGTGCACCGCAAGAAAGATCAAAACCAACCATGATAGAACCGGGCTAAATAAAGAAACATTGAGTCGAGCCAAATACAATAAATAAAGGTGCTATTTGGGAGGCAACCCAAGTGGAGTTCGTTCTTTTATCTTTTCATTTTTGTTTTTCGCATTCATATTTTAGTTATCTTTGTCATTTTCTTTGTATTGCATCTTACATTAGGGACAATGCAAGTTTTTAGTGTGGGGGAGGGGATTTAGATTTAGGTTGTATTTAGATTGAGTTTAAATTTCAAAAATTTTGAANTAGACCATGGAATTTGATGATAGGATCACTAAACTTAAAATTTATGATTCCATGAAATATTCGTGTAATAAAGATCATGTTCATTTTATTGATGTGATTGATCAATTAGCACATGATATTTTTGAATGTGATGCTAAACATGAATGAGAAGTTGTCATTAGTGAGCATATTGGGAACGAAAAGGGTAGCTCGCCTTAAACACCGAGTTACAAAGAATTGTGCCAGCATTAAATGATCTTCCAGAGTCAGGTAACAGTTCTTGTTTTGTATTATCAGTTTCTAATGAGAGGCCTCTACTTTCTGTTTTGCAGACTTCCATTCCAGATTTGAAGATTCACCCCAGTCACTACAAGTATGTATTCCATGAAGGTGAAAAAACACTGACAGTTATCATTTTCAATGGACTTGGTGCACCGCAAGAAAGATCAAAACCAACCATGATAGAACCGGGCTAAATAAAGAAACATTGAGTCGAGCCAAATACAATAAATAAAGGTGCTATTTGGGAGGCAACCCAAGTGGAGTTCGTTCTTTTATCTTTTCATTTTTGTTTTTCGCATTCATATTTTAGTTATCTTTGTCATTTTCTTTGTATTGCATCTTACATTAGGGACAATGCAAGTTTTTAGTGTGGGGGAGGGGATTTAGATTTAGGTTGTATTTAGATTGAGTTTAAATTTCAAAAATTTTGAAAATTTTTTGCATGATATTTCAAGAAGAGGAGTTGAGGTTAAATGATTTTTGGTTGTGTATGCTATTTGTTAGAATTAATTAGAGTTTTGAAGAATTCATAACATGATTGAATGAATAATCTTACAACTTAAAGTTAATTGATTTAGTTATTTTCTTTGAGGATGGTAGTAACTAAATTCTGTAGACAAAAAGTCGATGAGATTTTGAGCATTTAGACTGACATATCCATAACAGTCTCATTATTTCTTTCAGGTGTGATATTCTTCCATGGTTTTATTTCTCTAAAACTTGCCTTAATTGTCTTCAAGATCACATTGACACATGTATACACGAACATGATTAAGGACATCATTGTTACATAAATTAGCTACATTAGCCAAATAGTCTACCCGAATTTTCCTTTGGTGGACGCACTTGAGCCTTATTGCCTTTTTCTTTGTGTAAACCCACTTTACAAGTGTTAAACAGGAAAAAACAACGTCTTTACCCAAGCCTTAAAACTAGTGGAGTATTTTTCATCAAGATATGTGTAGGTGTGTAAGAAAATAAGTATGGGGGTGTAAAGTTTTTGATAGTGCTATGATTGGTGGACGGGAACATGGAGGAAAGTGGTGTTAATGTTACAAAATATCTATATTCATAATTCCTCCTATATTTCAAGAAAATATTCGATTTGTGTGTGATAGATGCAAAGTAAATGAACCATTGTGTGGAGTAGTAGGTTTTACATATCTTATGAATATATTTGAACTAAGTTTATTCATCTTTGTTCCACTAGTTCGATGACTCTTGAGTCACATACCCAAATATTTTTCACCTTGACCCTAAGCCATGTTACATCCCTTGAAAAGTCCTTATGATTCTTGTAAAGCATGTGATCTAAGTGGTGGCGAATGAGAAGATATGCAAGCATATGGTAGGTCATCTCAATTGGAATGAACTTGAATGAAATACTTACCTTTTAAACACATGAGAGCTGAGTGCTTATATCCGTGATGGTCTACATATTTGGTTTATTCTATCTTCATATGAAAATGCTAGCTAATTGATTATGAGTTGTGTGAGAATGTTTATTTATGATGTGTTGTGTGTTTTAAAGAGTTTGATTTTTCTATATTCATGGTATTATGACTTGGATGTTTTGGGGAACTAAAATTGAGTTTTGCCTGAGAATGAGCAAAAGTTAAGTATGGGGGAATTTGATAGGAATGTAAAATGTATATTTTTTTCTACTTATTTTATGCCCTCATATGATTAATTTGTGCCAAAATGTACTTATTAACCTCATATTTTGATTTAGGTGGCAATTTAATGGAGATGTCGTAATTGGGAAGAAATATGTGAAAAATGATCAAAGTGAAAGGAAATGAAAGTTCAAGAACTAACGTGCAAATAAACAAAATTTGTGTAGAACCAAAGATGAAGCTTTGAGAGTACTAGGAGTCAATTGGTTGAAAGAAGACGTCAAATAGATGAAATATAGTTAAAGTATGATCACACATCAATTTACAATCGAAAAGTTATGCATCGATTTTCAGTCTTATATTGAGACCCATTTTTGACATGTAAAAAAATCAAATTAGAAGATAATATCTGAAGCAAAGTTGTAGCCCTTTGAGTTAGCTTTTCAACGTATCTTGAATTACTACAACCAGACATCACAAAAGAAAGATATGACCAAAATATTGAAAGTTGTCTGGTGAAAAATTAGTAAAACCATGAGGTCGCATTGCTTTAATTCCTTGCTGCCGCAAGAGGTGTTTCAGCGAATTTTAGAGTCCAATTTCAATGTTCTATGCGATCGCATGACTTACTGCCATCCGACCGCATGATTCATTCCCAACACGAAAATTCTTGTTTCCGAACTTAAGTCAACTACCTATGGAAACAACTATAAATACATATTTTAAAAACCTAGAACGAGAGAAGAACATATAGAACGCCTCCAAACTTCATTCTTCATTATTTTGCTTATAGATTAATGAATTGTAACTAAACTTTTATATTTGGTTGAAGGAAATGGAAGCCGCAGAACTACATTACCGTGATATCTAAATTGTTTTACATCGTTTAATTTATATTTTGAATATTGAATGTTCTTCTGCAATTAGTTCTATGAATTGTTGCGTTTAATTGCTAGAGGGCCTGCTAGTTATTGATTGTAATAATATACCGCTAAATTAAACATCAAATCCGTAATTGTTTGATTCATTTAACCTGTGAAGCAACTAGGGTTCAATAATTTGCTGCTTTAGTAATTATTGAATTTTAGGAAGAACATTCAACTAGGTTAAATACAATCGCTTGCGCTTGTGTTATTTAGCTCAATCAATTTCTCAAATTATTAAGGATGTTACTAGATTAAATTGATAGAGCTTGTCTTGAGTTGTTTAGTAATTAGGGTTAATTGGATCTCTTGTTTTCTAATTAACTACAATTAAGGAGAAATATGAAAAATAATTTCAACGATGGATATTCAATGTATAAATTGATTTATATTTGCATCTATGATCGGTTATGGATTTTCGATGGTGGAAGTGAACTTAAACCAAAGTTAGTCTTTTGATTGTTTTCGTTAATTTAATTTTAATTGTTATTAATTGCGTTATTTACAATTATTTGCATACAAAAAATTCTCTAATCATTGTACGAAGTATAAAATATTGAATTACATACTTTTCATGAGATCGACCCTTACTTCCACTACTACATTAGTTTTAGAGGTTAATGTATTACTTTTGGGTGACTGCGACATCACACACCAATGTTTGATAAATTTATGAGATTTTGAGCTTAAAACAAATGAAAAATAAGAGAGTTTTTATCTTTATTGAAATAAATAGATAAAAAAAGTAGCTGAAATTTTAAGTGGAAAGTATTTGATTTTTACATATTAATTAAAATGGTAGTATTATCTTTTAAACAAAATAATATTTTGTAATTATTGTTAAGGGATATATATGTCACATCGATAAATGATGTTGACACAGATCAATTTATAAAAATTTTGGGCTACTCCTTTTAATAATGTTGACCTTTTAAGATAGACTCCCAACTTTTAACATGGTATCAGAGCTCATTATACTCCAACGAGCGATTCGATCCCGTTAAGACTCCAAAAGTGAACACGTGAATTTCAAGATTGATCTGCTCAAATGAGCCACCATCTTGCGGGGGCGTGTTAAGGGCTATATATCCCACATCGATAAATGATGTTGACATAGACCAATTTATAAAGATCTTTGGTTACTCCTCTTAATAAGGTTGACCTTTTAAGATGACTTCTAAATCTTAACAATTATATAACATACTTAAGGACATTTTATCTTTTAACATTCGAAATGTCATTGAAATATGTAATTGTTGAAAATCTAAAGCGAAAATTGGGGATTTTGACCAAATCAATTTTTAGAGTACACCTACAGAAATTTAACCTGGCACCACGACCCGTCATAAGTGGCCGAAAACTAACCGTGCACGCCCTGCCCCTTTTTTGACGCCATGAACGCAGAAAGAGGTGCGAGTATAAACCACGAGGCCCAACCCAGTAAGATGAACAGTATTTTGTGCTCATATGCCTTCAAACTCGAAAAAAAGATTACAAGCTTGTATAAACGTGCCAATTGACAAACATAGAGAGCTATTTTGATCGGTGATTGAATCCTTCCGGTGAGATAAGGTACAGTGACGATCGTGAGCAAATGGCATTTCCGGCATCTGCAATTACCACTTCAGTTTCTCCGGTAATGCCCCTTTTATTACATCTCCTGATATCTTCTGTTTAACTTCTGTAACTATTTGTTTATATAAATCTCACACTTTGAGTGCGACAGAATGTACTTTATGTATAGTATGGGGATTTAGAGTTGTATATTGTATGTGTTATTGAAATTTCTTAGCTAGATTAAAGTGAAAAACTGAAAATAAAATGCATAAATAGATTAACTAGACAAAGGCCAACAAAATTGATTGAATATGTGGTTGAATTTAAATTAGGAACAAGGAAATGCTTGAACTAGATTAATATACTGTTGCACAGGTCACGGCGATTGTGCTTCCAAAAAAANGAAGGACCTCATATTATAGGGGTGCGCTAAATCCATTCAATTCCCCAGAAGTTGGGAAAGCCAGAACGCTTGTAATCCTGCTTGATAAAGGGTAGTGGTAGAGAGAGTCTTGGCACAACTATAAGTGTGATAGTTCTTCAAGCAACACTGCTGCATGTTTGAGAGAGTAATAATGCTATTTCAGGCACAAACATCTATCTTTTCCGTTTTAGCACTAAACAAATAAAACATTATACTATGTACGTATATTTCTGGTAAGGCTTGAACAAATGACACTGTAGTAACATGCGTTGGCTTGTGGCACTTAGGTAGGTGGGGATTTGAAGCCATGACATCATAGTTCTTTGCCTTATCTTTGTGCACTTGAGTATGCCACATATGCAGTTTGCTGTCTTAGACACTGTATTGATATTTGAACCAACCACATTGTATACTCTGATTACATCCTCTTCTTAGTTTGAGATGGGTTAACATTACTAGTAGTCTCATTTTTTTTTTTTTTTTTCCTTTAGCGTATATGTTTTCAGCAAAATATAAAATGTGTGTCTCCAATTATGCCTTGCATGTAATAAGAGAAGAAAAATAGAATGAAGACTGCTGCCGCACAATCTTCATTCTCCTTGAGTTGTCAATTTGTGCAACCAAATATGAAGGAAACAACATTTTGGTGTAGGCCTGCGATTATAGTATGTTAGGGTTATTTGAAATGTTAGAAATAAGCTCTTATATTGTGTATTCTCGTAAGATTTCAATTAAATTCTGAATTAGATTTAATTTAGGTGTATCAAGATTGAGTCATGCATAGAAAATTGCAATTATAAGTTCCATGTCACTTGATGAATTGTTCATAGTCAACGGTGAACTAAGGTAATTCAATTGAGATTGTACTATGTTAATTTACATGGAATTGACCCAATTGGGTGACTTGGTCGCTACAATTGGATTTAGATTTGACATAGCAGCGTGTTCCATGAAATGAGATGCATTCTACATGACCTAGTGAAAAACCTTTTCCAAAAAAATCATCCTCTAGATTGGTCTTCTCCGAGTTACTATGTTATGTATGCCTTTAATCTTGAGAGAATAATATTCCCAAATAATTGGACTAATTGTTTTGAAAGATCAATTAATGGGATTGAATATTTCAAAAAATATAGACACCATGATATCTTTGAGAAAGACACAATATCCCCTTTAGCCATTTTAATTATCGTGATAATGATATGCACATCTTAATTCTAATACAAAGAGTTTAAATATAATGGGTTATTAAGGCATTACTTGAATTTAGATTTTAAATACAGGTATGTCATGGTGATCACATGGTTTAGACTAGTGACTAAAAGTTGGAATGTCAAGATATAGTGAATAGGATGGATATTACTCATTTCTCAGATCATGAATATTCATTCATGAGAGTCAACATATAATGGTTATTGGTTAGTAAGCTAAAGACATAATTAGTAATTATATTGCTTCAATATAGTTTATACTTATTGCTGAGTGCAATCATATTGTACTTCTGTAATGGAATGAACATATGATTGAGAGAAATTTTCATGAATGGTAATGAAGTTGCTAATATTTATGAAATCCTATTAGAATTAGGTTATTTGTATAGTTATAGGGTCTCCAGCTAAACTACTAGTGGTTAATTACTCATAATTTCTGTCAGGGTTTCTAGATCTAGTAGATTCGGATAATTAGTTTTAGTTGAATCAAAATTATGGGTACTCAAAGGCAAATAAGATAATTTAACTGGATTAAGATTGACTTATTTAAATTTGTTTTTAAATATTCCTACTTGGAACAAAATTTAAACCATGTTCGATAGAATATAAATTTAAGCATGTGGAATAAAATCAAGAGAGTCCAAAATAAAAAAAAGTACTTAATTCCATTAGGAGATTATCAGCAGAGTATTGACACTCTCAAAAACCTTTTTTTAACTCATCCCACTTAGAATTATTGTTGTCCATTTGCTTAAAACCAAAGAAAAATTCATACATAGTTGCAAAATATAGCCCTCTGACAGTGAGTTCATTTTTGTGGTAGAATTTGCTAGAAGACATCTTGGATTTGAAGCATGTTGCCCGTAAATTCAGATCTTTAACAACACATTGACATACTTATTTGAATTTTTCTGTTCCTATTCATGTGCATTAGTGTAAGACATGATTTGAAATTGATATTCTTTTTAAGATGCTCAATATTCATCCAATATAATATGTTGCATATTTTATGGACAGGGCAATAGTTTTGGCCCGTGAGATTTATTTTCTTAAGATAGGAAAAAAAATTAAAACTCTTCAACTACAAGAACAAGCAAAAAGGTCTGGTACTTGTGCACTTTACCCACTCCCCAACCCCACCAAAACACCTGCTGGGGTAAAGACAAGTCAAGAATATAATTCGTCATGGTGCTTCAAACTTTGCCAAGTTAGCCTCATGTTGCTGACAATGATAAAGTCCAGTTAAATTCATTTTGTAGACTCGGGGGTTATTGGCCTATCATATAATTATTACTAAGGCTGCGTAAATACCAATTCATTGAAAGTACATTGTAAAATAGTTATCTATATATCATGGATCTTTGCTATGTCTTACAGGTTACATCATTCAATAGCCGACCATGTCATTTCCATAGGCCCTTCTTTATACATGTTCACTCTTATCAAGTTTCAGCAACTTCTTCAGTAAAACAGCTACCTAGGATGCAACAGTTTCATGTGCCTCCGAAGTATAAAATGTACTTCACTTATACCAAGGACAAATTATTGGGGTTCATTCCTGATTCGGTTAAACAGTTCCCTTGGAAGGAAGCCAAGGGTGTGGCACAGCAGGAATTACTGGTTTTGGGGAAAGAGGCACTGAAATGGTCACTTACTGCAATCTTAATCTTCAGTTTTGCATCTGATATTATATATTCTATTTCCAGAAACAAAGAATTGCTAATTCCTTTTGGTCTTTTTGTTGGATGCTTGATGGCCAACTACCTTAATGAGGTATTTCAAGAATTATCACATCATGATAAGGTATACGAAGAAGTTTCTCTTTTTTTATGTAATTATATCCATATTTCGATATATTTCTGGATAATTTGACTTTCTCTTTTACAGGAGAGAGGAATGACTTGGCAACTTTTGGGCATATATTGCTTCTTTATTTTCGTTAATGTTATATCCGTATATTTTCCAGTAGGAGGAAAGGTTTTCCTGTTGCATGTTGCAAATGGTGGATTGATGCAGGTTCTTTGGCTTTGGAGAAGTTTGTTGGAACAAGATAAAGATGAAAGAGAAATATATGGATGAAGTATGTTGACCCCCAGGTTCACTTCATCTTTTTCAGTCAATTTGCTTGAATAGTATGCTTTTCGAAGAACATATCAGAATTTTGGATCTTGTTATAGAGATTTATGCATAAATCAGTGGTATTGGTGCAACAAGCCAAGAGGAGGAAAGAGAAAACGTTGGGTTTTGTATGTGTAATTGGAAAGATATTTTAGCTTGTACATTAATTTGTTTCAAACTAATTCTCCAAGTTGTGTTACCATATGCTTTGATAATATTTCAGAACCTGCAGTTTATTGAATAAAACTTGACTAACCGAGCCACAAAACTGCTTAACTGTCCGAGTTGATCTGATCGTAGTTTGTTGGATGATTCCATCATAACTTAGGATCTATCTGTGCATATAATTGGCTTTGAACATCTAAAACTAACTCATTTAGCAGATCTTTAATTACAGGTTTAGTCTTGTCATCTGGGTAAAACTTGCACATTTACACTAATATATGATTTTTTTATTTCAAATTTAATTTTTTTCGACCTTTGATTGTTTTTATCACTGATATTCTAATATGACTTTCTATTTTAACTTATATATGTCTATATTATACTGCGTATTTGTGATTATTTGATTTATATCAAGTTTAAAAGGTGTTATACTTTGCTTTGTATATGTTAAACTCGTCTAAATACTAGGGTCGAGACCAACAAGTGATATCAGACTACAGCACAAAGGGCTGTGCAAGCTCAAAGATGCCAAAATCTAAAGGTTTTACGAATTATTTGTCAGGCATCAGGTCATCACATAAATTATAAACTTTGCAAGAAATGGCTAAGAGAATTAATCAAAGTAAATGTGTGCTGGGTTCTTGAGGCGTGGGATTTTAGAAAAGTCTTACTCTTACAGTTCTATTTCGAAGAAATATCCTGACATAAGGTTGTATATACGTGGACATTATTTTTAAATGCTTGCCATGTTTTTTTCCTAGCAAGTGTAATTTTGAATATTAAAATCAGAGACTGGTTTAGATAATCGATCCTTGTATTAGATATGAAGTTCTTCTATAGAATTTGAGATGTGATTTTGTTTTGTATGTTTGAATTCAGTTTGGACGTTTAAAATTGAATCAGTGGATTCTCGAGCATGTTGGGCATCTGTAGAAATGACTTTGAACTTCACGAGTAGCTTTGGATATAAGATCCAAACCTATTGACTTCTTAAGCTACTTCAGACGTGTTTTAGGTGTTTGAAGTAATGACTTTGACCTTCACAAGTGGCTATGGACATTAGAGTCAAAACCTATTAACTTTTCAAGTCGTCTAAAGTTGTTACAAATTTTTTATGAAATCTCTCTCTCTTCTTTAGCCACTTGACAATTCTTGTTTTCGATTTCTATAGGCACCAGCAATGTCTATTATATGAGTTTTAGAATCTTTATGTTTATTACTTTCATTATGACTTTGCAGAATTGGCATTATCTCAACTTCTCAATTCAGTTCTTAATGTCTGTTTGGATCTACGTTTTTTCTTTCCTCAAATTTATTTTTTTCTCAAATTCTATTAGGGAAAATGCCTCACTGGACCTACACTGGCTCTTCTGGGGTGTTTGATCAACATATTTGGATGCATGAAGTCTTGTTAGTGACATTCAAGATTGTCTCACCGAAACATCCTACTTGGTCTTAGTTTGAGCATTTTTAGTAGTGTCTCTGTTGGCCTTTGTCCGTTTGTGTCTTGCATGTATAGTTCCTCGAATATCTCGTACTGTTGTTGTTTGTACAAGGTTAACTGCTCTTGGCTGTTTTCTGGAAATGTATTAGCGGACCGTTCATGGTGTTGCTTGTATAGATTTCATTCCCTTGGCTGTACCCTGAATGCATGATCCTGGAGCGAATAAGAATATTTGAATACAATAATAGTGTCCAAAATCTATATTGCCGGCCATGAAATCTCATGACCCTTTTGTCCACTCCTCCAGTCGAGGTAAAGGCAGTGGTCAAGCAGTTTGACGATAGTTCAAGTGCACAGTTTATCCAATTTTGATTCGTTCTATCAACTAAGTAGCTCAATCAGATTTTGTCATTAACAAGCACAATGTTGTTCGACATAAGGTAAAGAATAATACATTGGTCGATGACGTTTGTTTCAAGTGTAGTCAAGCATGTTCTAACCCATAATATATTATACTGTTCACAACGTGTATTTTAAATATATTTTTGTAAGCTGTATTTTATATACTAATATTAATTATATGTACTATAGACAGATACGACACCCCAAGGAGAAGGTGGAGTGGTTATGCTTATAATATACATTGTGTTCGTTTTATTAGATCCAAGGAAGCCCTAAAAATTGTTTTGTTCATTAAAGTAATCGAATCCAACTAGAAATCCTAGCGGCATTTTTCAGCATCTGAGTAGATTCGAGATACTTTTTTCAAAAATCACGAGGTGACAATGGGCTCGATCGTCTGCTGACTTGGAGGGACAGCTCCTCAAAGGTCAAGCCCAAAATTCAGATTTCTGCTAGGTGACGTGAGCTGAGCTCACCAAGTAAGCCTGTAAACTGTCAATTTGTCCTCTTTTCTTTACTCTTTATTTATTTATTTTTCTTGTTTTTATCCTATTTCATACATATTTATATTAGTGTGAAAATTACATACACGCACGTTTTTTTAACTTTTCAATTCAAATATCAAGTTTAAAAATTATTTATTCAAAAATCATATTATAAT
>CAIGRB010090954.1:15857-45940 GCA_903798255.1 Fraxinus quadrangulata | reverse complement strand
ATATGGTGTATAGTAAACACCTAATATATTTATTGTTTATTATCTTTGCAAAATTTTGAAAAACCTCGTGGGCTAGCTTGACTTGACCTCATCATGGGAAGCCTTTGGTCAACGAGTCAAGCTTGAGTGTTCGAACCATGGCTAAGCTTGACTAGGTGATTTTATTTAAAAAAAATAATGCTTTATTTTTCATGAAGCTATTTTGCATGGATCCATGAGCTGTTAAAGCTGAGAATATTCATGTTGCCACTGAACTTCCTCAAATATCTTTTAATTTTTATAGAACTTTAAAATGTTTTTTAGTTATCATTGAAATTTAAAAAAATTCCGATTTACTATCAAATTTACCAAAATATTGTCACATCCGACACTTCATTACTATTCATCATTTTAAAAGTTAAGAAATTAATGAACTTAATAAAATGTTATCCCACCCGTCATTTCAATTGACATGTAAATAAGTCTGTTAACTTTTAAAAAAATGAGTGATGAGTGATAAATTGGATAATAGTTTGGTAAGTTGAGTCACAACTTTGGGCAACTTTTAACAACTTTTAAAGTTCAATAACTTGGATTAATTTACAAAAGTCCAGTTATATTTTGGATTTTTTAAAAAAGTTAATAGCAATTAGGAAACACTTGAGAAAATTCAATGGTTACCTGGTTATTTAACTCTCAGAAAATACTACCTTAGAATAAATAGATAAAAAATAAATTAGAAACATTTTTTCAATTGCTATTGAACTTTAAAAATTTTCTGAGTTATCATTAAATTTTGAAAGTTTTTCGAATTGTACAGAACTTATCAAAATATTATCCTATCTATCATTCATTCACTCATCGTTGTAGATGTTGTCAGACTTGACGAACTTATCGGAATATTATTAGTTCTTCGTTTCACATGTTATGTCATCAAATTCGTTAACTTTTAAAGTAACAAGGAATAGAGGGACGGATGAGATGACATTTGAAAAAGTTCAGTAGCAACTAGAATATTTTACCTACCAAACTTATAGCAATCTTTTACTATCACAAATTTCATTTTTGTGCTAAATTAGTCATTGAGTTATTATTATTATTTTAGTTTAAACACTTACTATTAATACACATCTCTAAATACACAAATACAGATCTAAGAGAATACACCAAAATCACTACTATCTAACCATACCAGCATCAACATTTCTTCAATCTTAGGCTCGGTCAATTATACCCGTCGGTGTTATCAAAGAGGCATCGAACAAACCCAAAGCCCTCACCAAACCTGATGCGAGTGAAGTTACTTCAATGGCCAGAAGAGCTCATACCACACCAATAGACCTACTCACTAAGAGGTCACATAAATTCCTTTTCCACTTAGAAAAAGAGTTTAACTACATAGAAGTAGAAGATGACAGAAAGAGATGACGAAAAAGAAGGGTTCAACTGAATATTCTAGACCAAGAGGTGTACCACAGAAGAATAACCTAATCACCCGTAAAGCAATAGAAAATACAACATTTATACACACAACGCCAACTATTGATTTGAAATGAATCCAACGGACTAGAGCAACTGACACTCTATCCATTTAAAACAACACTAAACATGTACTTTGAATATACGAGTTATCCGGCTGGTTTTTGGCTTGGGTTGTGGGCCATCTCAATGTGCTTATTCAGCAATTTTTAATCCATCTAGGCTGAAGGCCATTTTATTATTGCCTAAAGTTGGACTGGACCTAGCATCATAGCCCAACAGATCTCCACCTTGATTCCAGTGGTCATACTAGAATCATACCACACGAATTTATATCTCAGCCCATTATAGAATTAGCTTCCCAACATTCCCAATAAACACCAAGTCTAATACTCCCACAGAACCAAAAAATTAAGCAGCATCAATGTTTGATAATATCAAACAAGACTTAAACTTGTTTAAAGGCAGTACCTTGGTTACTATATCAGATGGATCGTATTGAGTAAGATTTTTCTCAAGTATTGCTTATTTAGAAATTACATTTTTAATAAAATGTAATTTAACATCAATATATTTGGTTCTTTCAAGAAATTTTTTTAAACAAATGTATTGCACTTTAGCTTTTAGAATATACCACTACAAGTTCTATAAGTTCATTTATTTTAGTTAGCAGGCCTTTTAGCTATAAAGCTTCCTTAATGGCTTCCATAGTAGCCACATACTCAGCCTCAGTAGTAGATAAAGCAACAATTTGTTGAAATTGAGATTTCCAACTAATGCAAGTACCACATAAAGTAAACATATATGCAATTGTGGACTTTTTATTATCTCTATTCCCAGTAAAATCAGCATCTGCATAACCCTTAAGTACAACACCTTCGTTGCAGACTTTAAAACATATTCCTAATTGTGAAGTTCACCTCAAATACCTCAAGAACCATTTTAAAGTTGTTCAATGTTCAGGGCCAGGATTGGCCATATACCTATTTAGGGTACTAATAGCATGAGCTACATCTGGCATAGTACATGTCATAGTGTACATAACAGATCCCACAGCATTTGCATAAGGTACTTTTTTTCATATACTTAACATAAGACGCGTGTACAGGGCATTGTTCTTTACTTAATTTGAAATGAATAGCCAAAGGTAAGGTAATAGATTTGGATTAATGCATAGCAAATTTGACAACACCTTTTCAACATAAAAATTTTATTTCAAAACAACTAACCTTTTTGGCCTATTTCTTATAATGTCCATACCTAAAATTCTTCTAGCATGTCCCGAATCTTTCATTTCAAATTCAGAACTCAAAGATCTCTTAATATCATGGATGCATTTAATGTCATGTCCAATAAGTAACATATCATCCACATACAACAATAGATAAACATTCACAGCATCTTTGTTATTTCTTTTAAAATACAAACAGTGGTCAAAAGATCTTCTAATAAAGCCAATTGAAGAAACAAAAGTATCAAACCATTTGTACCATTGTCTAGGGAATTGTTTCAAATAATATAAAGACCTTTTTAATAAACGAACATAATCAGGTGTATGTTTATCTATAAAACCATGTGGCTATTTCATATAGATAGTCTCATCTAAGTCTACATGCAGAAAAGCTATCTTAACATCCATCTGTTCTAGTTTCAAATCATAATGGGCAGCAAGAGCCAACATCACTCTGATTGTAGTATATTTGATTACAGGTAAAATTTTTTCATGATAATCTATTTCATGTTTTCGTGTAAACCCCATAGCAACTAGCCTAACCTTGAATCTAAGAGGTTGTTTCTCTGAACTCTCTTCTTTCACACTATAAATCTATTTGTAGTCAACAATGGATTTATTTTTAGGTTTAGGAACAAGTTTCCAAGTCTGATTTTTAAGCAAAGAGTTCATCTCATCTTCCACAGCAACCTGCTAGTTTCTAGACAACTGGCTCCCATAGCTTCTTCATAAGACTTTGGCTCCTTAAATGCTAGGTCTTAATAGGACAAAACAACAAGGGAAAGGCAATCTTTATACCTAGATTGTTCCCTAATTTCCTTCCTAACTCTATCCTCCTCATCCTCATGGACACTGCCCCCTGTACCTAACTCTGCAAGACCAAAATCATCACCATCAGACCCATTCTCCACCTGGATCTGAAGGGCAGGTTCAATGGGAGGCTTAAGCTCCACCTGAAGCTTAGTTCCACTCCCTTCTCCAATCTCAAAATTACTCTCAATTTCCTTATAATTGAGACAGGGAATGTCATTTTCATTAAAAATAACATTCCTATTGGTAATGATTTTAAATCTGTTAGAATATTTAGCACATAACCTGTATCCTTTAACCCCGTCAGGATATCCCAAGTAAACACACTTTTGAGCTCTTGGCTCAAGCTTACCAATACTTTGGTGAGAGTAGGTAGCATAGCTAAAAAATTTCATATGAGAGTACTCAGGACTCTTCCCTGACCACACTTCTTCAGGTGTCTTACAATTTAGTGCACTAGAGGGTGTTCTATTAACTATATAAGATGTTGTCATTACAACTTCTCCCCATAACACTTTGGGAACTTCAGAACTAACCATCACACACTTGACCTTTTTTAAAAGAGTCCTATTCATTCTCCCAGCAACTCGATTTTGTTGAGGGGTATAAGGCACTGTTTTGTGTCTTTAAATTCCATTATATTTGCAAAATTGATCAAATTCGGCATTGCAAAATTCTAAGCTATTGTCAGTTCTAATGATCTTAACCTTCTTTGCAGTTTGGTTTTCTATTAGAATCTTCCATGATTTAAACTTCTCAAAGGTCTCAGATTTTTGCTTAAGCCGGAAAATCCAGACTTTCCTGGAATAATCATCAATTAAGGATATGAAATATCTATTTCCTCCTTGAGTGATGGTAGATGAAGGACCCCAAAGGTCAGAATGAATATATTCAAAGATAGGAGTGGATTTATGGTTTCAAGTATTAAAATGTAGCCTATGTTGTTTCCCTAAGGTGCAGTCCTTACAATAAGAAATTTTTAACACGCAGTCTTTTCCAAATACTCCCTTCTTGAAGAGAATTTGAAGTCCCTTTTCACTCGCATGGGCTAATCTTTTATGCCATTTTAGGGTAGAATCAGATTAAGCACTAGCAGCTTCAGTAGCATGATTTATAACTGCATCAGCCTTAATGACATATATACCATTTCCCTTAAAAACCCTTAAAAATGACAAGTGATCATTTCATCACCTTCAATAAGCCATTTCCAAGTTTACATTGCAGGCCTATATGATCTAAATCCCCAATGGAATTAAGGTTCTTATTAAAGTCAGGGACATAACTAACTCTTCCAAGAGAGAGAGTGTGTGTGTGTGTATATATATTATCAAACCTTAAGGTAACATCGCCAATTCCTTCCACTTTACAGACTACATTATTTTCAATAATCATTTCACTCCCATTCATAACATTAAAAGTTTTTAACCATTGTTTCCCAGGTTGAAAGCCCAAGAATAGCTAATCAAAAGGGGGGAGAATTAAGTTTTAAAACTTTTTCGAAAAATTAATCAATAATCAAGTACGTAATAACTAGATAGATTAATTTAAATAATAAGCACAAATATGAAAACAATAAGTAAAGAGGGATAGAGATGCAAACACTATAATTATGGAGGTTCGATCCAACGCAATTATCTACGTCCTCCGTTACCAAGCTTTTCGGCACGAGTAAGGCCAATTTCACTATATTGATTGACTTGTGGTGCAATCCAACCTTTTAAAAAACTTTCGGTGACTTACGAACAAGGAGCACCGATCCCTTTACAACGTTGAACTTTACGGGACCTCAACATGACCCATAAATTTAAAGAGAATTGATTTTACAAATTGAAATTTTTCTCTTAATGAATGATATGATAACAATTAAGTACAAAGAGAGAAATAAGCTAACACTTTAATAAATAGTAATGAATGAAACTCAAGTGTTAGGTAATGAAAAACTTTGATGTGCAGAATGATTTTCAAAAGTTGATTTGATCAAAAATTTTCCAAAGTTAAAATAATTTAATAATAAATGAAATGAGAAATTAATACAATTTTTGCTCAAAAATATCTCCTTGAATTTTATTGAATGTGTATAATTGAATGTAAAATGATGTGGTATTTATAACAGTCAAAAAGGAAAAAGTTTTGACCAACCAGACGATCCCCACCGGACGTCCGCTACTGATCGGACGATTGAAATTAGTAGTTATGCATTAGAAATCAGAACGGTTAGAATTTTAACCGTTGGGGCCACCGGACATCCGCCAACTCCATCGGACGTCCACTAGACCAGAAATTTCTGGTTTTCTTGATTATTTTAGCAAGTATAAATTCTTGAGGAACACATTCATTTATCTTTTCAAAATAAATATCATTGGTAAGAGTTTAAGAGTCAAGTGAAGAATTTTTCATATCGAAAATAATTTTTATATGAGCGTTTTTGTGAAAAGTTTATCTCGTGCAAAACAATTTCAACTTACGAGCTTGTTGTGATTCATTTCTAAGAATTGAAGTGTTTTACCTTTACAAGTGAGTTCAAACATATAATTCTAATATCTTCAATTGATTTACTACGAGTGCTTGATTTGCCTCCGATTGTTTTTGGTGTGAGTGCTCGATTATTTCCAGCTTGATTGTAAATGCTCGATTTTCATGAAATTTGCAACATGTAAGAATGAAGACTCGAATGTAAATATTAGAGATAAAAAAATACTTTGTTTGTTATAATTAAAACATATGATGAACCATATGTCAACAATTTCTCCCATTTTGATTATGACAAACAAGGTGATTTGCAAAATAGGATTGAGCAATTTGATATCAATTTATCATATAATTCGTATTCTCCCTGTCATGTACAAATTAATAATCATACATTCAAATTATATAAATGATTTTACTTCTTTCCCCATTTTTCATATATTTCAAGCATATTATAAAATCATGTATGCATAATCACCTCACTCGCATTCCCCCTTTTGACATAAATAAAAAGCATATGGCAAAATATGGATCATAATAACTTTAGCATTGTTCATAAAAGAAATAGCCATAGATAATGATGTCCAACAAACAACCAAATAAGCTAAACATAACGAGTGTAGATAAGGCATAGAAAATCTAAAGACAATCTAAAATAGCAATAAAGTTGAGGACTACGACTCCGGGGACGGTGGAGGAAAAATTACATAAAAGTGAGCTTAGAAGGCATTACGCTGGGCTTGCATTTTCGCCTATTGTGCTTGAATGGCATCATGTTGAGCTCGTATGGTGGCTTGTTGAACCTGCAACTCCTGAAACATCCCGCCAAGGCCATCAACTGAAGATGTAAGAGAGTCAATGTGGCCATTGAGAAGATTGTAGTGATCTTTGATAAATGTGAAACCACCAGTTGAAGAACGAGGAGTACTAAAGGCAGGAGCATCGTGAGAAGGGTGTGGAACTTGCAGTATATCATCGGCATCGTCATCCTCATCACATTCGAAAAGTAGAGTCGATGGACCCGAGGTGGGGTCGCACTTGTTTGTGTGCGCCACCCATTGACCATGTTCTTTTACTAGTTTCATTCGTTTAAGGGTTTAAATGTTGATAGTGTCGGTACGGTGAAGTTTAACAAATGTCTCATTGTGTAGTGGAATGTCAAAATATTTAAAATTTTTTGTAAGAAGCATTCTGTAAGGCAAAGCTTTAAGATCACATGAGGAATGCATAAGTTTCATGAGATCTAATGCAATAGTTGGAAAATCTAGTTTTCGCCCAACAAGAAAGGAATCAAGGATAAAAAGATCAAAAAACTTTACCTCGTCTCGATGACTCTTTCGAGGAAGAATCACATGTGTAATGATGTTTTGTAAAACTTTACATGGAAGTGTTAGTTGATTTGTACTAAATTTTGTGATGTTTTCAAAATCCTTTCTGGTTACCCAACGACATGCCTCGAAAGGGTTATACCCTTTAAAAGTGGGATGTGTTTTATTTTAAAAAATTGAATATCACATAACCCAAGCTCAAGAATATCACGAATGAGAGTTATGTTGATGATGATACAATTTTTTTTTAGTAAACATGAAATCTCATCCGAGTGAAGAGTAATAACCATATTTTTATAAAACTCTTTCATAAGACGAGGATATGCATGTTCTTCTAGAGTAGTTACCGACACCCACCACATGTGTTCAAAATACTCTTCAATATAAAGTGCAGGTGCTTCAATAGTAAATTCGACAAAATCAACGTTTTTACCTATTAAAATGGGAGATTTTTCATATGCATTTGCTGGCACCTCGGGGCTTCACGTCGAATTCTTCATCGAATGATAGTGGAGGAGATTGTCTCACTGTGCTCTTGAGTCTTTTTCCCATTCTTTTGAGTTTTAACGAAAAGAGTGGTATCCACTTTTCCTATTGAAAATCCATTTGAAATTAAAAAATTGCTTAATCATTCGTACCAAGCCCTAGGAGCTTGTTTTAAATCGTAGAGAGCTTTTCGAAGTTTGAAAATATAGTCCGGATGTTTGTGATTTTTAAAATTGGGTGGTTGTTCAACAAACACTTCTTCTTGAATAAAATTGTTAAGAAAAGCACTTTTGGCATCTATTTGATAAAGAGTGAATTTTTTATGACAAGCAAATGTAAGAAGCATGCGAATGGATTCTAATATAGCCACCGGTGCAAATGTTTCTTCAAAATCGACGCATTCTTCTTGATTGTAACATTGAGCCACTAATCTAGCCTTGTTACGCACAATTATTCCGTTCTCATCATGTTTATTTCTAAAGACCTATTTAGTATCGATGACAATTTGATCATTTAGTCTAACGAATAAATCCCAAACATGGTTCCATTCAAATTGATTAAGTTCTTCTTGTATAGCTAGAATTCAATATTCATCAAACTCGGCCTCTTTGAAGTTCTTTGGTTCAATTTGTGAAATGAATGCATAACTATTTAAATGATTTTTAGTAGAGGCTCTAATATTAATACCTTTTGATGGATCACCAATAATTAGTTTTTTAGGATGAGAGAGAACAAACTTCCATTCTTTTGGTTGAGGTAAATCATTTTGGACTTTGATTAGCTCTTTTTTGCTTTGTCGAATATTTTCTCCTTCTTGACGTTCATCTTGTGGGTTTTTCTTGTGTTGATCTTGAATAGACATTTGTTCGAATGGAGTTTTCAATCATACATCAATATCAATACCTTTCTCACGATCAAAAAAGTGAGTTTCATCGAAAGTGACATGCATAGATTTTTCAACGACTAGAGTTCTTTTATTGAAAACTCTATAAGCTTTATTAGTCGATGAAGATCCTAGAAAAATTCGAACATCGGATTTTGAATCAAATTTTCCTAAGTTTTCTTTTAAATTCAAGATAAAGCATTTGCACCCAAAGATTTTGAAATATTCAATATTGGAAATTCTATTTTTCCAAAGTTTATATGGAGTTTTGGTTTTCTTTCAACTAATTAAAACTCTATTAATAATATAGCAAGCGATGTTAAAGATTTCGGTCCAAAAATATTTTGGCATGCTATTTTTATTTAGCATGGTCTTAGCTACTACACCATTTTGTTGAAAAGTTCTAGGAGCCTAGAAATTATATTCATATTCATTTTCCTTACAAATCTCATCAAAGACGAGATTATCAAATTCTCCATTGTAATCACTTCTAATGATTGTAATGGAGTACCCCTTTTCATTTTGAACGTTTTTCCAAAAATGTTTAAAGGTTTTTAAAGTTTCATCTTTGAGACTTAAGAAAAGAATCCAAGTGAATCTAGAGAAATCATCAACGATGACGAAAGCATTGTGTTTTCCACCTAAACTAGTAGTTATCGATTGTCCAAAAAGATGAATATGGAGTAATTGGAGTGGTTTGTAGTAGATAAGTGCAATTGGGGTTTGAATGAACTTTTCACTTGTTTACCGAATTGACATACATCGCAAATTTTTTTTTTCAAACTTCAAATTTGATAAACCTTTAACAAAATCATTTTTGGAGATTTTTGAAAGAAGGTCCATCCCAACATGACCTAATCTCTTATGCTATAGCCAAGTATTCTCTTTCAAACTCACTAAACATTTTTCATCATTTTCAAAATCGATATTTATGATATAAATATCTTTGCTTCAACTTCCTATAAATAATACCTCTTTAGATGTAATATCCTTAATGAGACATTTAGAATAATCGAATTTAATATGATAGCCTTTATCACATAATTGACTAATACTAAGTAAATTATATTTGAGATTATCTACTAATAGTACATTCTCAATGGAAATGAAGAGATGATTACCAATGTTTCCAATTCTGATGATTTTTCCCTTTGCAATTTCTCCACATATGACGTGACCTCAATCCTTCTTTTTGAAATTTGATAGTAAAGTTCTCTCTCCAGTCATGTTCTTTGAACACATGCTATCCAAGAACCATTTATTCTTCTTTTTCTTTGGTACCTACAAAAATAATTCAATTTTTAATTTTTGGTACCCACACAAGTTTAGGTCCTTAGAAGTTAGTTTTAGTGGATACTCGAGTCCACTTGTTTTTACTTTCAAAGTATAGCTTCTTTTTGTTAGACAATTGTAGGCAATATATCCATCCTTATTGCAAAAGTTATAAATAGTTTTTGAGAGAATTGTATTTGAGGCTTTGACAAATAAATTTTTGAGAGATTTTTGTTTCAAAAATGGTTTATGTTAAATGCCTCATTTATCAAAAACATATTTTTGATCACCGAGTATTAAATAAAAATTCTTCTTCCTTTGAGTGAATTTAAAAATAATATTTGTCAAATTTTCAACATTTTCTTTCAAAGAACAATTTTCTTTNTTTGATAAATAAATTTTTAAGAGATTTTTGTTTCAAAAATGGTTTATATCCAATGTCTCTTTTATCAAAAACACATTTTTGATCACTGAAAACTCAATCAATATTTTTCTTTCCTTGAGTGAATTTAAAAACAATTTTTGTCAAGTTTTTCAACATTTTCTTTCAAAGAGCAATTCTCTTTATACAATGAATCATAATCATTTTCTATTTTAGTTTCTAAAATTTTCTCCATTTCATTTTTTAATAACTTATGTTTCATTTTAAGAATAGAATGACTAAGAGTGAGTTTTTCAAATTCTTCTAAAATTTCATCATAAGAAGATAAATCATCATATGAGAATTTTTCAATTTAATTTACCTCATCGTCGATTGTCATGAAGCATATGTTGGCGATCTCTTCTTGACTTTCATTTTCATTGCGATCATTATCGTTGCTTTCATCTCATGTTGCTTGGAGTGCCTTTTTCTTCAAATTTCTCTTTTTGTTTGGACAGTTGGTTATCTTGTGATAGGGTTTGTCACAATCGTAACAAACAATTTTCTTGTTTCTTTCTTCGCTCTTTTAATCTTTCTTTTGAAACTTTCGATTATTTCGAAAGTCTCTCCATTTTTTGACAAGAAGTACAAGATCATCAATCTCTTTATCGCTTATATGGTCACTTGAAATTCCTTCTTCAATTGTTGATTTGAGAGCAATTTGACGCCTAGGAGACTCTTTTGATTCTTCCTTGCTTTTCCTTAGTTTCGACATTGTTGAGCTCGTATGTCATCAAGGTTCCATAGAGTTCCTCCAAGGGATAAGAGTTGATGTCATTGGTGTTCTCTATCAACATCCTTAATGAGCTCAAATCTTTCGAAAACGACCTAAATATTTTACTTGCAAGCTCACCGTTAGTAAATTTACGATCAAATCCCTTGAGACCATTAACAATTTCGGTAAAGCGAGTAATCATTTCAACAATATGTTTGTTTTGTTTCATAAAGAAATTTTCAAATTCTTTGACAAAGATATTAATCTTTGTTTCTTTTACTTTACTCGTGCCAACACGAGTGACTTCTAAAGCATGTCATATATCATATGCGGAGTCACATATGCTAATACGATTAAACTCATTTTTATCTAAGGTATAATAGAGTAGGTTTTTAGCTCTAGCATTCAAGGACAATTTTCTTTTATCATTTTCATCATATTTTAGGTTTAGGAATAGATTGATTGGATTTTCCATCAATTTTAATAATCTTGGTGGGTACATAAGGACCAAATTCAATAACTTCACAAATATTATAATCTATTGATTGAATGTAAATCATCATTCTAGTTTTCCAATAATTATAATGTCTGCAATCAAAAAAGGGAGGTCGATTCGTGGAATGCTCCTCGAGATTTTGAAGGTTGTTGTGGTTAGCCATTGCTCGCGATTGTAAAGCCTTAATTTTAAAATGAGCACCTCACTCTAATACCAATTGAAAGCCTAAGAATAGCTAACCAAGATGGGGGTGAATTGATTTTTAAAGCTTTTTTGAAAAATTAATCAATAATTAAGTACGTAATAACTATATAGATAAATTTAAATAATAAGCATGAATATGAAAGCAATAAGTAAAGAGGGATAGAAAATGCAAACGATATAATTATGAAAGTTTGATCCTACACAATGATCTATATCCTCCATTACGAAGTTCTCCAACCCGAGTAAGGCCAATTTCACTATATTGATTGACTTGTGGTGCAATGCAACCATTTACAAAACTTTCGATGATTTACAAATAAGGAGCACCGATCATTTTACAACGTTAAGCTTTACGGAACCTCAACATGACCCACAACTTTAAAGAGAATTGATTTTACAAATTGAAAATTTTCTCTTAATGAATGATATGACAACAATTAAGTACAAAGAGAGAAATATGCTAACACTTTAACAAATAGTAATGAATGAAACTCAAGTATCAGATATGAAAAAACTTTGATGTGTAGAATGATTTTCAAAAATTGATTTGATCAAAAGTTTTCCAAAGTTGAAATGATTTAATAATAAATAAAATGATAAATCAATACAATTTTAACTCAAAAATATCTCACTTGAATGCTCTTGAATGTGTAGAATTGAATGTAAAATGAGGTGGTATTTATAGCAGTCAAAATGCAAAAAGTTTTGGCCAACTGGATGACCTCCAACGGACGTCCGCTCCTGACCAAACGACAGAAACTAGCCGTTATGCGTCAGAAATCAGAACGATTAGAATTTTGACCATTGGGGCCACGGACATCCGCCAACTCCACCGGACGTCCGCCAGACCAGAAATTTTGGATTTTCTCTTTTCTTGATTATTTTAGAAAATGTAAATTTTTTAGGGACACATTCATCTATCTTTTCAAAATAAATATTATTGGTAAATAGTTTAAGAGTCAAGTGAATATTTTTTCATATTAAAAATAATTTTTATGCGAGCGTTTTTGTAAAAAGTTTATCTCGTGCAAAAAAATTTTAACTTACGAGATTGTTGTGATTCATTACTAAGAACTGAAGTGTTTTACCTTTACAAGTGAGTTCAAACATAAAATTTTATTATCTTCAATTGATTTGCTGCGAATGCTTGATTTGTTGCTCGATTTCGAATTTGGCGCAAGTGCTTGATTTGCCTCCGATTATTTTTGGTGTAAGTGCTCGATTTTCATGAAGTTTGCAACATATAACAATGAAGACTCGAATGTAAATATTAGAGATAAAAAATGCTTTGTTATAATCAAAACATAAAATGAACCATATGTCAACATAGATGTCATATGAAAAGTATATATAGAGTCGAAGATCCATTCTTAGTTCTGATCACTGTTGTTTACAAAGTTTACAGTGTTCAGATTACTACTAGGCCAGTGACAACATATACATCCACATAGTTGGAGTCTAAAGGCTCCACTACATTTCCTTCATCAACATTCTTTTCTTTTATCTCATTCTTCTTTTTATAACAATACTTTAAAAAGTGGCCTAACTTTTTCACACCCATGACATTTCTTATTTCTAGTCTTTGATTTTGATCTTCCCCTCCCTTTATTCTTGTTCTTATTACTATTTCCTTGATTATTTTGACCTTCTTGATTTCTTTTCTACTTATTATAAGGCCTGCCTCTAGCAAAAAATTCTCAGATGTACTCCCATGTTTCTCATATTTTAGTTCCGTTTCCTTAATTTTTAAGGAATTGATGAAAATATCAAGTGTAGGGGTATTTCTGCTATATTTTATGACAGTCTTGACATCCTTATGGTATTTAGAAGGACCACAACCTTTTATTCCTCAGATACCTTATCCCATGTGTTAGTAATGCCGTGAACTAACTTATTGAATATATCAAGGTTATCATCTAAATCCTTGGAGGAATCAATCTTAAAACTAAAAATCTTTCTAAGAGAAACAACTTATTAGGCAATGATTTTGCTAGGTGAAGTTCTTCTAACTTATCTCATAGTTCCTTAGTGGTGTCTTTTTTTACCTACTTTTCTTAAAACTTGATCAAATTAATGTAAAATGATAGAAGTATAAGCTAGTTCATCGGCTTCCTTTTTCTGATCATCAGTAATGGATTCAGGAAATTCTATGGAAATCTTTTGTTGAACTAAAACACCCCCATCTTTTGTTGCCAGATAGGGAAATCCCCATTTTCATTAAAATACCAAGTTCAAAGGTGGCAGTTGTCATTGTATTTCACTGCTTTCCTATTTTGGAAAGAGATTGAGTTAAAGATTTTAAAGAGAAACAAAATTAGAAAATGAATATAACAGTGACTACAATTAGGGGAATTTCAATGATCACTACAGAAATGCCAAATATCAAATACAAGTACAGGAACTTTCAAGTTGTTATTATATACGAAATAGTAAAATCACATGAATCAATAGAATAAAAGTACTACACAAGTTATATCAGAAGGTTAGAACCATACCAATACCCAAGTTTACAAGGATTCCACGAGACTCGAGTTCTCAGGTTAAGGCTCAACTCAGGTACAAAAATCTGATAATAACTCAGAAACTAGGATTACACAAGAATAAGATGCAAAATACTATTATACTGAATTAAACATTGTTATTATAAAAAAAGACTCCAAGAAATATCAAGTTCAAAATAAGAAATATAGAATTAGGGTTAAGAAAAATGCAAACCAAAATGGTGGTCTTATAATATGACCACCTAAATGATTTCCTTACCAGAGGTCACGGACGAGTATCAAATAGGTTTATGTTTTTCACACATGAAACCCAGATCTAGGGTTTCACCTCAAGAAACACAAAGAAAACCAGAGGTTCCCTTTCAGATCGTGTTACCAGTACCAAGATCCACACTAGAAACCACTAGATCTAGAAAATATAGACCTAGGGTTTTGACATATTTCAAATCGATCCAAGTTTATCACTTAAAAATTAATTTTCTAGTGACAGAAACTATATCGAAACCTCTTTAAATACCAACACAGGCTATAATACCACTATTAATACAGATCTCCAAATACACAAACACAGATCTAAGAGAATACACCAAAATAACTACTAATCTAACCAAACTGGCTTCAAGATTTCTTTAATCTTAGGCTTAGTCAATTGTACCTATCTATGTCATCAAATAGGAATCGGATAAACCAAAAACTCTCACCAAACCAGATGCGAGTGAAGTTACTTCAATGGCCAGAAGAACGTAGACCACACCAATCGACCTACTCACTAAGAGATCACACATATTCTTTTTCCACTCAGAAAAAGAGTTCAACTACGTAGAAGTAGAAGATGACATAAAGAAAAGAGGAAGAAGAATGGTTCAACTGAATGTTCTAGACCAAGAGGCGTACCACAGAAGAATAACCTAATAACTTGTAAAGCAACAGGAAATACAACATTTACATTCACAGCCCCAACCATTGATCGAAAATGAATCCTACGGATCAGAGGAACTGATACTCTCTCCATTCAAAACAACACTAAAAGTGTGTTTTGAATATATGTGTTATCCGGCTAGTTTTGGGTTATGGGCCATCTTAATGAGGTTATTGGGAAATTCTTAATCTGTCTGGGACGAAATCATTGCCTAAAGTTGTATTGGACTTGACATTACAGCCCAACACTTACCTTAGTCTTTCAAAAGTTACTAAATCGTTGACTTGTATGACCAAAATTATTATATAGCTTGAAAAGTTCATTAATGTATTGATTTTCATGAAATCGCCAAAAATGCTTTCATTCTTGAAATGGTACTTTACAAATGCATTGATGTTTTAGAGGAGAATAATAATAGTGAACTGTCAATCTTAATAGGCTCGATTTGATTGGCAAAGCTATGTGTAGCCCATGTTAATGAATGTCATCATATGCAAATATTGTCATTATGCACGTGTTTATAGCAAGTTTACTAGCCATGTGAATGGAAAGCTTGCTTAAGGGCTCCCGTACTTAGTGTAGGGTTCCTCTCGACACTGCATAGTGATGCATATCAAGCAATATTATATTGGTAACTTGAACAATGAAACTATGTATTAAAGGGATTTTATAGAGATGACATAAAACATGTTATATCGATATTGCGGGGGCCTGGCCCCAAATGGAACATGGATTTCTCACCTAATCGGGTTCACAAGGGTGAGAACGAGTTGATGTCATTGCCTCGAGACGGGGACAAGTCAGAGAGGTGCGAGGGGGAGCGGGTACCCTCGCCCCATTTAAAGTTAATTTCAAAATACAATTTTTTATCACAAAAATAAAAAATAATAATAATTATCATCAATTCTAGAGGAAACATGAATTTTTCTACAATTTTTTAAAAAAAGTAATGATTTTCTCAAACTAAAAGTATTAAAAAAATAAAAGTAAAAAAAAAATGTGACCATAAACGGGGCATGAAACCTGCTCTCGCCTCAGACTCGACCGCCCTGCCTTAATCGGATATGGAGGCGGGACAAGGAAATAAAAATACTCGACGGTATAGGGGACGGGAATGGCTACCCTGGTCTCGACCCTCCCTGTTGCCATTTTAAGCTTTTAGACCATATCATCTACTGTCTCGAAATTCCAAGGAGTTTGAGTGCTTAAATTAAAATGAGGACAAAGCTGAGGGACAAATTGAAAAACAAAAGTTTCAATTTTAATGCTTGGTGCGACCTTATAAACACACGTTGTTTTGTTGGGTACACTCCACAACGTTAACTTGCAACAACAACAACGTTTGTTTTTCAAAATAAACGCAAAGAAAGCCAGCAAAGCACAAACCAGAGGACAGACGGACACAGAATATATTATCTCCCTCTGTAGAGAGAAAGATACAACGACGTCGTATATTATCTTTCTTCTCCTCCGGCAATGGAACTACTCTCTTGGTTTTCTGCATTGTCGATAAAAATGGCGGATCAGACCCTTTTGGCTTCCGTTTTTGCTCTTCTTTTTGGGTTTGTGGTGTTTTATCTTTTGGTTTTCAAGAAAAACGGAGAGACAGAATCAGAATCCTCAGCCGTCACCACCACTACCACCACCGTCATTTCCAGATCCAAGAACGGTGCCGACGTCGACGCTGACGTCATAATTGTCGGTGCAGGCGTCGCCGGTGCTGCCCTTGCTCACACCCTTGGAAAGGTACGCTTTTGCTAATTTTCCATGTTACGATCTCTTGGTTATTTATTTTTATGATAATTAATTATGGTACCTGTCTACCTGAGATTATTTTGTTTAGTATAGAGATTCTTTTTGCTTAATGTAACTGATAACGTTGTTTTTGAGGTAAATTTCATTTGACTTTCTGGTTTTTAGTCTAATTTTCTTGTTTAATTTTTGGGTTCTTGCTTGTATTGGTTATTTCATTGATGATTTCTTTTGTAATTAAGCTTGTGATTCTTGAATGTTGAGGAACGGAAACAGCAGAATAAAGATATTAAATTTTTGAAATTTGCTTGCATCTTGTTTATCTTGCTCAATAATCTCGTATTGCAACTTGTCTCGACTGAAAGCTTTGGGAATGAAAGACTCAACAGCAAAATGATAAGCATTAAGCTCTAATTTCCTTCCCGGGAGTAAAAATAAATGAAATGAAAAACGAAATATACCCACATGCCAACATATAGATTTATAGCGGTTCACTTGTAGCTTTACCATAACAAAGGAGATTATTAAGTTTTCCTCACACCTGTGTCTTATTCTAAAAAAAATCTCCCTCAGCTTCCTTTTTATAAGGAAACTGGAGACCTAATGCAAAAATGTGCATTCTCATTTTACCTTTATGACAAGAAAAACTTCAATAGGAATGGATAAGTGAATAATATAATTTGGCTCCACATAATCCAACACAGAACTCAGGTTTTTTGTGGACTTCCACTTGCAGGATGGACGCAGGGTGCATGTGATTGAAAGGGACTTGAAAGAGCCCGACAGAATTGTTGGAGAACTTCTACAACCAGGTGGCTACCTCAAACTAATTGAGTTAGGACTTGAAGGTAAATCTTGCTGCGTTGTTAACTTGTACATATCTCAAGGCCGTGTTTATACACAACTATTTGTGATTGTTATTCAATTTCTCTATCGACTTATGGATTTCTCTCCAAAATTTGTGTTGCTGAAAAGTTGATATTTTTTGTATAGATTGCGTGGAGGAAATTGATGCTCAAAAGGTGTTTGGTTATGCTCTGTTCAAGGATGGAAAAGCCACTCGACTTTCTTATCCTTTGGAGAAATTTCACTCTGATGTATCTGGAAGGAGCTTTCACAATGGACGCTTCATACAGAGGATGCGCGAAAAAGCTGCATCTCTCCCCACGTATTCACTTACGTCTTCTTCTTTTATTGGTGCTAGGGGATCTTACACAATCAGAAGATTTTATGTCACTACTGTTTTTTAAGCCGGTCTTTGGGCCAATTGATAGTTACACCTTCTCTCTTGCTATTTGACAGTGTTCAATTGGAGCAAGGGACTGTCATGTCTCTTCTTGAAGAAAATGGGACCATTAGAGGTGTCCAATACAAAAATAAATCTGGTGAGGAGTTGAAAGCGTATGCACCTCTAACTGTCGTATGTGATGGCTGCTTTTCTAACCTGCGACGCTCTCTTTGCACCCCGAAGGTGAAGGTTACTTAACTTTTCATTTTTCTATTAGTTTGTAGCTTCATTCTGTCACGCAAAATTGCACAATTGGTCCCAACATATTGCAAGAGTAACGAGTTGATACCCAATATTTACAAGATGACCAAGTTAGTCTTCAGCCTTTTATTATATTTTCAGAATCAGTCGCTCAGCATGGAAACCGTCCAAATTAGCTAATCGTTATGTACTTTTATGAAGGTAAATTTTTCTTTTCTAACTCGGGCTGGTATCCAGAAATTGAGGCCATGGGACAGTGAAATGAGAATTTGGACGATTTCCATTGTTGGGGGACTGTTGCACAACAATAATGACCAACTTGCTTCTCGACTTTAGATCAGGACCAATGGTGCAATTTTTCCCCTTTCTGTTAACATGACTGGATATCTTTCAAGCACCATCGAAAGTTTATCTGCATTGGTGCTATCCCGTTTCTCTTGGGACTTACCAGCACTATCATATTGTATGCTAAAGGTAGACGTGCCTTCCTGTTTCGTTGGTCTGGTCCTGGAGGACTGTCAGCTTCCTTATGCAAACCACGGCCATGTTATTTTGGCTGACCCATCACCTATATTGTTTTACCCCATAAGCAGCACCGAGATTCGCTGTCTGGTTGATGTTCCTGGTCAAAAGGTCCCTACTATATCAAATGGTGAAATGACCAAATATTTGAAGACCACAGTTGCACCCCAAGTAAGTATAGTTAAAGAACTTGTGGCATGTTTAGTATGGAGGAATGAACGGGACAACTAGACAGTTATTAGAACGAAAAAGAAGTTAAAAATCTAGTTCATTACACGTTGAGTCCTGCATACGAAACGTGCTCTTACTGTTTTCTGCTGGTGCTCTAAGCTGATAGTTTATACTATTGTATTAGGTCCCTCCTGAACTGCTCCATGCATTTATTTCTGCTATTGAGAGAGGAAATATTAGGACAATGCCCAACAGAAGCATGCCTGCTGCCCCGCATCCTACTCCTGGGGCTTTGCTCATGGGGGATGCGTTCAACATGCGCCACCCATTGACTGGCGGAGGAATGACTGTTGCATTGTCTGATATTGTTGTACTGCGCAATCTTCTTAAGCCTCTGCCTGATCTCAATGATGCACATACTCTCTGCAAATATCTTGAATCCTTTTACACCTTGAGGAAGGTGAGTCGTTAAAAATGATGGACCATGAATTAATATTCATGTGAGCATGTTGTTCTAGTCACTCAAGGTGTGTTCGCCTAAGCTTAAAACTAAGTAAAACTTTGTTTTTGGATAAATGGGATTTTTAAGCTTAGCTGAACATGCTCTGACGTATTAGTATTGCCTTCTCATTTTGAATATTTCAATTTTCAGCCTGTGGCATCCACTATCAACACATTGGCAGGGGCACTTTACAAGGTCTTCAGTGCATCACCTGATCGAGCACGGAATGAGATGCGCCGGGCATGCTTCGACTATTTAAGCCTTGGAGGTGTTTTCTCAAACGGACCAATATCATTGCTTTCGGGGCTGAACCCACGGCCATTAAGCTTGGTCTGTCATTTCTTTGCAGTGGCAATATTTGGTGTTGGACGGTTGTTATTGCCTTTTCCATCTCCCAAACGCATGTGGATTGGAGCCAGATTGATTTCTGTAAATACTTTTTCTTGCCCGTGTTATTTCCTTATTTTCTCTCATACTTTTTCTCACAATTTCGGTCCCTGATTTGATTTCATCAATGCAGAGTGCATCAGAAATAATCTTCCCAATTATCAAAGCAGAAGGTGTGAGGCAGATGTTCTTTCCAGCAACTGTTCCTGCATATTACAGAGCTCCTCCTGCCAAGTGAGTTGTGAAAGCCAAAGTAGAGCACTGATGTCATATTTGGCAAGTGGAGTGAACTGGATAGTTTTGGATCCTCGACAATTTTATGAAAGAAAAACAAGTTAAAATCACGTCATTTGTATTATCTAATCTCGTTCAATCCTACACGAGTACGAAACATATTAAGTCGAGTTTGTGTTAGTATTGATGCTTAAAGTTATGAGAAGAATAATGGGCGTTTTCAAGCATCAATGTCGATTTCGTCTCATTCTTGTACTCAGGGTCCTTCCTTTGTTTTCCCTCTCATTGTATTGATTACATTTAATGAATTCTGACTACATAAATTTGATAAATAATTTAATGCTATCATATTATTTATCATGACATTGGATCATTATAGTAAATAACATAAAACTAACCTTAAAAGGTGCTAAAAAAGGTCGACATCGACCTTTCATTACAGCCAATTGACATTCAAAAGCATTTCATCAATAATTTCCCCAGGACGATTTTGTGCAAGGCAGATTAATGTCAACAAAATTCTATTATTGTAAAACAATATAAATCGACTCACGCAAGTGGGAACAAATCCGCTTAATGTAAATGTCTCTTTCCCATTTGATTAGCCCTACAAACTATAAATACACCAGCAGCTCTAAACTGAAAAATTCTGCCAGGTTCTTTGTCGTCGCTGTCCTGTACAACACGAAAAGCTAAAAACATGTATGGTATTCCCAGAACATCGTGTAGATATCTCTTGTTAATGATGGAGACTATATGACACCATGAATTGAGTGTTCAACCTCTGATGTAGCTCTCCTATTGTTTTTTATTGTTCTTCCGTTCTGATTTAATAGCCTCGTAAGACACCATAACTTCCTTAAATTTTGCTTCAGCAACCACTGCAAACAAAATACAACAGATCAATCATCCAATTCAAATGGCTGATCAAGCAAGCAATAATTAGTTCAGAATAAATATAAAACTTCTATATCCATCTTGAATTCACACCTTTGTTATTCTGATTCTGATCAGGGTGAAGCTTCTTCGCCTTTTCCCTGAAGGCCGACTGCATAGCAAAACAACATTTGAAGAGAGAGAGAGAGAGAGGAAAAATAAAATACACTCCCGTTAAAACAAGTGAAGAAGCAAGTTTGCAGCAAGGATGACAACTGAGAAGAGGCAGTCATTAATCATCATATGAACTTCACAAACCAGCAATGACTAAAATTTGACAATAGCAGACTGTGAAAAAAGACAAGTCATTGACATTGGATTTCAGCATGAAAAAAACAGCTTAAATGGGACTAGCTGTACTGACAAATATATAGTACCTGCTCCATGATTATCTACGATAAGCACAAGGAAAGTAACAGAGATCTATACACAGATGGTAACTCAAACTATTTAGGAGAACGAGAAAATGAAGACATTGCATTACAGTGGCAACAATATCATCTTTGAAAATTATGTCTACAATTCTGTTGTCAGTAAACATATGATGCGCTAACATCCTCTAAAATAGTTAGCACGTATTTCTGAGCTGACGCTGGTGCCCTTTTAAGTTTTTTCTTTTGAAGGAAGATGTAAAATTCAAATTCCAGCATTGATATTTGTATCATATATCACCCATGCACATCTAGATAAACTGTGGTCGATAGTACAAATGAAATTCAATCCGAGGTGCTCAATGAAGGCTAATGATAGATTATTGTTTTTCAGTTGGTTGGTGGTGGTAACATTACAAGGCTAGCTTTCCACAGTTGATTATCTACAGTAACAGAAAGGTGAACATGGATAAGGGGGTCAATAAATGTGTTGGCAATGACATTCAATTGGGGGTTATGGTGACTAAGAGCGGGCGAGAAACAAAGTTAGGGTTTCTATTGTGTTTAAAATCTTTTCCTTTTGGTTGTGGAGGATCGACCCATTTGATGCTTGATCTGGTTATTTTGCATCCACAGGGCCGCAGAGATGTGAATTTGGTCATAACCTGTTGAGGGTGATGATGTCACCCAGTGATGATTCATGTTAGGTGCTGTTTGTATTTGATTTCAAGTTGGGGGACTGTTGGGTTAATAATTGCATGTGGTCTTAGAGATGGAATAGGTTCTATATTTGGCAATTGAAGCTATTCCTTGTTATATGTTCGCGAGTTTTCAGAAATACACCACGGAAAGTCAGACTAGCATAGTTTTAATTCTTATCAAAAAACCTAGATCAACTATTAAATTAGAATGGTGGAAAACAGATCAAAATATTAAGCCCGGGTTTGACAACCCTTTAAACAAAACTCTTTTCTTCTCAAACTCATTTTCAACCGCACATCTCATAATAAAATATTCTATACGTAACCCAAAACCTTTTCCTATTTTTTTACCACACATTCTCCCAACAATCACTATTTCAAAACTCATTTTCCCCAAAAAACTCATTTTAATGGTTGTCAAACAGGGGCTAAAGTTTAGGCTACTTGTTAAGGAAAAAGAGTGCTTTAAGAAAGCATCTTATCATCAGAAAAGCAGAGAACATATTGACAACCCTCTAATTCTATTGAATTTTACATTTCTCTTGTATTTTGATAGTTGTGCATCCAGTTTTATTTAGCAGTTAGCAAAGTTCCATAAGTTTGTAAAAATATGATTGCCTTTGGCCAAACAGTCTATATGTATTCTACTTATATTTTATTCCTATATTTCAAATTGAAAGTTTTGTTTGACATTGTTTCCTTCTAATCAAATTGATGGTTTTCCAAAGCCATACTTCATTTGTTTGCTTAAATCTAAAAATCTTTTGAAAACAGAATTGTATTTCCTGCCAAGTTTATTACTATAATGTGGTTTCTCTGAAAATATATACATGGACATGTTAATATCGCTTTGGGAAAAAGCAAATACAATCTGATGATGACCAAAAGTATTGGTGATGTGATTTATAGAAACTACATACCCAACTAGATACAACTTCATCATATTGAACAGTCAGAGAAATACAGGCTCTAATTATTATGGTTGAGGTAAAGGAGAAATGAAAAGTTTTAAGTTTCATTCCTTAGTTCCTAACCATCTAAAGGAGATGATCCAATTTCTCCTCTCTTATTGTATATTTTTCAATTTTTACTATTTCCTCCATAAAATAAAGACGACGAAAGATTAGTTACTTGAAAAGTTTTAAGTTTCATTCCTTAGTTCCTAACCATCTAAAGGAGATGATCCAATTTCTCCTCTCTTATTGTACACTTTTCAATTGTTACTATTTCCTCCTTAAAATAAAGACGATGAAAGATTAGTTACTTTCCAAAAGGAGCCAATGGGGATACATTGGTTCAATTGAGTGAATTAAAGCATAATCACTAAGAATTTCTTGTCAAGGCTCAAGCCACACTGCTGCCCAGTTTGGGCTGTTCTTTACCAACTTCAACTTTTTGGGAAGATTTTATAATAGCTCGAACGTTTTGAACAGTTTTAAGCACATAACGACTCAATCCTAGAAACTACAAAAGAAAAAAAAAATGTGATTTAGAGATTAGAGAATAGTAGTAAAGAACTTATAAATGCCTTAGCCCTCTATTAAGTCTGACCCCACAACCCACTAGTCTTGTTGCAGCTTTCTCAAGCTATAAGAGTCAGGAGTAGCAGGTAATTTCACTCCTCTTCTTTTTCTAACAAATTATTGCAAACCGAGTTGATTGCTCCAGTTGTCTTGAATGTTCATGTTGTTTTATTTCTTTTAATTGCGATCTGTTGATGGTTTTTTGTTTTCACACTCTTTGTTGCAGTTGTTAATTAGTGGTTAGTTGTCAGCTTCCAATGTCATGTCAGTGTTCTAATTTTATTCTCTTCTAGCAGCAGATGGAGCCTGGTTATTTGCTTCAATTGGGAAGGTTTCCTTTTTCCTTTAACAATTATTATACACCACAAAATAACTCACTACCATTTTATTGTTGGATACTTGAACTTGTATTCAAATATTTGAACTTGTTAACATTGGTTGTGTTTCTTCATTGCGTACTTTTCAGGTACTTTTTGAATTGCAGACAGGAAATTTATAAATTTTAATTTTATGTTGGTCTTACATCAAAGAAAATTGAGATCTACATGTCATCTCACATAGGCAAAACACCTTGATATCCGATTTGTCCTTTTTAAGCACTAGACATATCTCTTCATTTTTTTTGCCCATTTTTATTTTTTACTCATCTCTGCATGTTTTTTTTCATTAAACAAAGGAAATTTAACAGTTTCACTTTGTATCTTTAAGGCATATCCTTCTTTTCCTTTCTGAATCTTCTATTCAACCGAAATAGGTATTTTAGATAAAACAAAAGGCATCAAATAATTTGAATGTATAAGAAAATAAATATTGACTAATACCTTTATCTCATCATCTGTGTATGGTTTTGTTCTCATCCTGTTGCAGAGAAAGAAGCAAGCGAAGTGGTCAATTTCCACATAAAAATCTTGCTCATTATTTTGATGTAAAAGTTCATATGATATATGGTGATCTAGTCTTATCAAAATCAGTCAGACCTGACTGTAGTACAGAGCCCTTTACCAAAGAGTCGATAGCCAGAAGAATTTATGAATTTGAGATCCATGGACTTCTTAGTGCATGATTTTGAACATAATAATCACTATCAAAACCTTTTTCATTTAATTTTAAGAAAAGAAATAAATATCAGATAAATTAGCTGTACTAACTAATTTGCTTTTTTAGAAGAATAGGTATTCATCTTTCTGCATCAATGTCCATACCTGTCAAGACCAAGGATTGAGTAGTGATGCGATAATGGGGCAATTGCATTGCTACAATCAGTTTCCCTAAAATTACCAGCCCGATCTCTGTGTGATGTATCTGCCTTCCAGTACCAATCATTCCTTTGAAAATGTTGATTATACGCACCTGAACCATGTTCTGCCCAGCTCTCATATTTCCTTTGGTGTTTATTTCTCTCTCTGTTGAATACACTTTGCATTCTACGAATTCGCTCCTGGAAATAGCATAACAAATTTGGTCAATGATGATAAACCAAGTGATACTACACATGATGCTTGTATGACACATTGAAGGGAGCAAACAATCAAACTCAGAATGTAGTTAGGAACAAAAACAATACTGAAAATTCTCTTCCATGAGAGGAAGTTCATCAATTTTAACCTTGTTTCTCCTCAAATTTTGTAAAAATAAGTAATGAAACAGAAGAAACAGACTAAACATGAAGTCCAAAAGCATATACACAAGGTATAGTAGTTCAAGATCTTTGGGCAGCTACAGAGGCAAAAAGGAGCAGCCTACTTGTGAAATTCAGTCAAATTATAATCCTCGAAGTGGCATATATCACTGCCTGATGCTTGTGAATAATCTTGAAATCAAACTTCCATTGTACTTCCACCGAATATGTTAAAGTTTCACCATAAGTTACAAATCATACAATGGCTTGATGCTTGTTCACACATATCCACCCACCTACCAAACACCTTCATATTTCCTAAACTTAAAAGAAATTTAAAACATCAACTTTCTTTATGAATGGCATAACCCAATAGGATTTGAACACAGCAGAGAAAATCTTCAATTAAAATTTCACTCACGAGAAAGAGTAAACTCTTATAAATAAGAATCTCACCACTCTTTCCATCTCTTCTTCATACTCTTCCTGCATTCGGCGATTATATCTTTTCCAGGCTTCCTCCTGAAAACTTGTCCGAGATGAACCACCAGTTGAACTGTTCCACGACGATCGAGACCTGCTCAACTTTTTGCAGTGCAGTATTATATAAGTTCAAAACATATTACTAAAGATTAAAACAGTTGATATTAGTTAAACTTCCCCTTCCTTTTATCCCTTTAGAGCACAAGTCTTGTTTTACCCCTTCTCATTCTTTGTTCTTTTCTTTCGCTATTGGGGGATGGGGAGGTGGAGTGCAGTTTCTCTTGCACGTGAATATGATAAAAGGATGCAGAACCAAAGTAATTAAGTGCCAGATGTCTTAAAGAAACAACTTTTCAAATATTTTTGCCAAAATATCGCTTTCCAAACCAATTAACTTTTTACATAGTTCTCTGAGGAACCACGACGAAGACCAAGTATAGGCAAATTTAATGTTGTAAAAAACACTTGAAGTATTAACGTCAGACAGCTAACCATTATTTCAATAAAATTAAAGTTGAAAAGATGTCAAACCAATTATTACCTGTGAGTATACCCAGTCAACTGTCCTTCTGAATTTGGTAACCTGCAAATTATACCACAGGGAAAGTTATGATAAACGTAGAAATCATAACCTTTCACAATTGTATAACCAAGACTTCTCAAGTCTCAACAAGCACTCCAAAATTTTATCTAGGATATCTGCAAAGTGTGCACCTCAAAATCAACTATTTCATATTTTTCACTCTTTCAAAAGAGTCTATTAATAAGTTTTGTCAGAGAGGGTTGGAAAGGCAAGCAATAGGAAATAATCCAGACTTGATGATGGGAAATTGCTACATTTCCTATTGCTAATCAATTGGAGTAAAGTCTCTAAATGTACGTAATAATTCTCTAGAATTTGCAGAAATGTTGTTTTAACTTTTAAATATCATTAAAAGACTTTCATTCCTTTTGATTGACAGATCGAATCAATCAATATTATAACTTATGAACCAATTTTTATCCCAAGCACTGTGAAACATAATTAGAGAAGGAGCAATGTGAGCTCATTTACAGCTTTGCACAATTCTTTCTTTAATAAGCAGATAATACAATTGGCACCTCAATTGTCAAAAGAAAGCGGTATTAAAAAATTCACATCCTTTGTATATAACAAGCTCTCACTCTGCATTTTCAGTTTTACAGAAAACAATTTATCGGTAATTCATAAATTTAGGTAGCACAATAATACGCTTTTAACTCATATTAATTCAGCAGCACCAATACAGATTCAGAAATCCAATTTCCACAACTTAAAAATGTAAATTCCAGAGAAATTTTGGCCATTAATGTGAAGGAAGGTTTGACAATGATGTTAAAGCAAGGAACAGAAGCTATGCAGTACAACAAACAAAATGAAAATCAGTATCCAATGTCTACGAAAAAACCGTGAAATATTAGCCCACTAGAATCAAAACTAACAGGAGCTTAGTAATTTCCCAAAAATAGGAGTTTTTATAGTTTTTTAACTAATAAAGACATTATTATTTTCATCTGCCACTAAAAATTCTGCTTCAAAATCTCAAGCTCCATCCAAATAAACGGAATTGAATCATCTTCTATCACACAGACTTTGCAAAGTTCTGCCTCACAATATCAGGCTTTATCCATGTCAAAGGAATTGAAACATCAATTACAACACAGACTTTGTGAAAGGGCCCCGATTTGAATTAGAGTTCAATGGCAGGTCAACCCCCCCCCCCCCCCCCACCGGGGGGGGGGGGGGGTACCCCCCCCCCCCCCCCCAATCGTGGTGGTGGTGGGGATCAACCTTCTATTTTACCTAATTCCCATCTCTCGTCCCTATCCTTCACATAAATCCACTACCCTAAATCAATAGTTTCTCCTAGTCTGGCTAGAGCAATGAGGGGAATTAGAGTAGTCATCGAGAATACCAAATTCTTTGGAGTGTAACATTTATATATGCAAATATCATATTTGCTGTCCCAACCATTACAATTAGATTGGGAAAAAAAGCGATCCCAATCCATTTGGACTATTCTGGAATTTTTTTATGGTACATATCATAATCAATAAAAATTTATAACCCTATAAATTCTAACAACAGACACCTGTATAACAGACTTCCTAAAAATTGTGAATTCATATCTAATCATCCACGAACTCCTGCCAAATAAAATACGGACTGATACTAATGGTTCTTACATGTACAAGATCTCTTAAATCTCTTCGTCCAGATGTTTGCTTGATGTCCATGTATCCAGTGAGACTCACCTTTCTCTTCCCCGTTAACCACAAGACTTAGTAGCAGCTTAAATTTTTGGGGCAATCTAGATTCCGCCACTGGAGAGGTCTAATGCAGTAGTTTCCTCTTTGATATGTTGGATGATTTCTTTTTCCTCTTTACTCATGCAACTGTTTCAGTTTTCACTCAGTATGTATATTAAAAGAAATGTTTACATGGGTCTACCAGGAAAAAGAGTTGTACATATAGCAAAACAAGACATTTTCGTAGATGAAAAATGTAAAATAATCATAACTCACCTGTTGCCAGTCCATTATACATATCCACTTACAATATATCTCAAAAATATTCCGAAGCTTAAACCCAATAAGTGGAAAAAGGACAGCAGTTCTAACTGACAACACGCCACTGGCATAAAATGAAATAGAACAATCCTCTGAATACTTAGTTCCTGGACAACATATAATGCTACAAAATAACGCTGCTAAACTGGGTTCTGGTGCTTACTCCCAACAAGCCAAAAAATTATATAAGCAAAAAGTCTAGCAGCTGGCTGACAAATCCGCATAACAAAATACCACTGCCATCTAATCTGGAACATCAAAGAAGAAGCAAAACTTTTACCCTTTTCCTATTACATAATTTTGCAATAGTTGATAATCTTTTATAATTCAGGTTCGACTTAATTTCTGTTGAACTTGTGATTATTATTAGAAAATTTATTCTATTGCACTCTAGCTAACTAAACAAGGTAAGAAATAGTGGATCTAAATAGTCCTTCCTCGTGCCACTGAATTGATCAAAAGCAGAAAAATATTCGAACAAAGAAATACATAAAATTGAAAACTTCACTAATCATGTAAATCAAACATTAGAAAAATTACAATTATTAAAAAGGACGAAATAATATTTCAAAAAAATTAAAATACTTACGGCTAAGGTAGTTGCAGTAGCTCCAATTAACCCATACATTAGAACTCCCCATAGCCTCATCTCCTCCTCCTCTTCCCCTTTACCTTGATAACCTCTATTTGGTTGTTGCAATGGATTGTTCTTATTCCGTTTATCTTCCTCCCCTTTGCTCATTTTTCTGGATAATTCACTAATTCAATTCAGGTATATCGATAGGCCTGAAAAAATTCCAATGATTTCCTTTACAAGAATTTCGATTTCAATAGAATTGATTTCCTTTACACCGCCTTCGATTGAGAAAATTAAAGCTCGGACAGTATGAATTGTATCGGACCGCTGGTTTTGTTTAGTTAAATTTTATTTTAAAAGAAATTATAATTTATATTGTTAGAATAAATAATTTTGTTATTTCTGACTTTGGCTAACTGCAAAATTACATGAAAACCAGAACAAAGTTATTTGGAAGTCGGAACGAGAATAGACCAAACTGCGCGAAATAATTTAGGGAATTCAATTTTTTGAACAACGAAACACACAAAAATACTGCAATGTGGTGCCCACGAGCCATCTTTCCTCAAAATAGAAGTAGACGACACAAACTCTAAGTTCGTCTAAGAAGATTTCTAGGTCAAAATGGTAGTCGAAATATTGATCGAAGGTTTTGGAATGTGTTTTGATCCAAAACAAATAGTCTAATAATTTAGAATGAATGCACATAGTGTTGACTATTCACGAAAATATATATGTTTTGGATTTAATCACTGCAAGTGCACGGTTCGTTGACAAGTAATAAAGTGAAAATCCTAGAATTTCGAGTATCGTTCCTACGAGGATTGATTTAACTTGATATTTATTATTGCGACCTTAACCGAATCTATTAAAATTGAGATGTGTTTTTCAAAGTCTACTATTAAACTAAAACTAATATGCAATTTAAACTAAAATTACGAATCAAGACAAAAATATCGTTTTAATGCAAAAGATTTGTGTAAATTCAATATATGAAAAGTGCACTAGGATCCCGAATCACCAAGCGAAATTCACTTT
>CAIGRB010090954.1:2860-15571 GCA_903798255.1 Fraxinus quadrangulata | reverse complement strand
ATTTATACCTTGTAAAATCTATATTCTTTCTTTCGAATGCATAACATAGATCACTCCAACTCACATAATCACATGCATTTAATTATGGAGGCGAGAAAGTGTATATAAATCATTTAACATCCATCAATCGCGTTTTGATATCAAATTGCAAAATAGAGAATTAAAAGATCATATTGCGAGGTTCATCGTTCACCTAGTATATATTAATCTAGCCTAGCATGGTGGAGAGAAGAAAATCAGAAAAATAGATGAAGAACGACATCACCCCGATTAATCTTCAATTGAATCTTCGTGTTCTTGGAGTTGTTGTTCACGTTCTTACCTCTTTTCTCTCTTAGAATTCTGATAAAACCTCATCTTCTCGTTCTGGACGGCCCTAGGGTTTATATATGTATTACAAGATTTGTTTCCATAGGTGTTTCAATCAAATTAGGAAATCAGAAATTTTTTCCACGATTTGGCCTGGGCAGGCTCCCAGTACAAAATGGGGCAGCCGCTCAGGCAAAAGTTTTACTTCCTGTAAATGGGTTTGAGGATTGGGCGGCTGCCCAGTTATAAGAAAATCCACGAATTCTCTTTCAGTAATTTGATCGTATCTTTCTCTCTCGATATCTGATTGAAGTGATTCAAAATGCCTTGGAAAGCTTACTTCAAGGGCTACAATTAATCTTCAAATTCGAATGTCTTCTATGTCAAAAATGGGTCTCAAACTAAGACTGAAAATTGAACGCATAACTTTTTCAGTTGGAAGTTGATTTATGATAGTATTTCGACTCTATTTCATCCATTTGGCTTCTTTCCTCATACAATTGATGCCCAACATTCTCAAATCTTCATCGTGGGATCGACACAATTTTTTAGTATTTGTAATTGAGTCCTCAAACTTTCATTCTCTTCCATATTGGTCCATTTTCACTTGTTTTCGCATACTTTTCATTCTATCCATCAATGTGATCCTGCAAACACAAATTATATCGAACTAAGCTATATTCAACACATTAAACTTCAATTATCCATGTTTGTGAACCGAAATAAACGTGTAAAAGCACCCTTATCAACTCCCCTAAACTTGAATCATTTTTTGTCCTCAAATAAAGTCATAACTTAATTTTAAATAACATGGTTTAACAATTTGCCGTATCTCAAGATTGGAACTTAGTAAGAAACACTTGAACAACTACAACTGTACAAAATTACATCAATCTCCACAAGTTATATGCAAAACTCGACGTGTGTGTGAAAACTCATACCAACATATTAAGATCATGGTTTACTCATACCCGACTCAATGTAGTCAAATTTTTCACTCTCATCACTCGCAAGATACACACTCTCCCAAACTTATTCTTTTCACTTAAGTATCATGGGGTATGTTCTAAGGTTGAACTCATTTACATCTATTCATTTCCATCTCTTAGTTAAGATGAATCATACTTTCACAATTTCACACTTTAATAAGCAGAGGTTTTCCTATTTTTGATTTCTTCAACCCTTGAGATTAAACTTAACTAGTTGTCTCATATTAGAGATATAATCTTATCAACCGAGTGTCTGAGACTTAACAATGTATTTCATACACAAGAGTATGTATATAATTCATCATTAGATAGATACCATTTTTTTTCTTTTCTTTTATATAACATCTTTCCTTTGCTTTCTATATAACCCCTGTAGCGAGTTTTAGGCCGATGACTCCCAAGTCAGATGATCATAGGGCACCAGATTTAAAACCCTTGCAGGCTTAATCACTCGAGTTATACAGACTCGAATAGATATCTTTGTTTATTCAATGATTAGTGCAATGCCCATTTTCTTTTAGACACCTAGTTTCTAACACTACACCTTAACTTGAAACTTTCACTTCATTTTCATCTAATTGGTTTTAGACAATCCACACATAACATCATGCATGGAACCCCTACTCATCTCAGTGATTCCTTGCAATAATTCAATTACTTCCAAACTATTCTAAAAATTGGTCATGGTTTAGCACAAGAAAGGTTTTTCAGGATTTTCTAAGTTCTCCTAGTTCTAAGCAAAGAGTCAACTCGTTAGCCCAATATGCAAACATGAGTGTCGTGCACAAAGTAAATCAAGTTTCACATAAACATGTATTGATGAATCTAATAAGCCACAGTTTTTACCATTCACGGTCCATACACAGCCTAATATTAAACATCACGATCGACAGAATTGTCAAACCTACACAAGCACACAAAGACTCAAACTAATGCAAAAGTAAAATTAGAAATGACTTAGCAAAGATTGGAAACTGAATTTTGTTTTTTTAACAAACACACAATAAACTGCAGAAGTATGATGAATGACATATTGACATAATACCACCCCCGAACGTATATAGAACATTGTCCTCAATGTTTAAAGAATAATAAAATGCAAACTTAGCTGTACATAAAATTAAAGATAAATTCATAGAATATAAAGAACAAAGGGTGATGAATACTCCCGTGATCAATGGGTATGCGAAGGTGGAGATGGTGGAGGAAAAAGAAGTTTGGACCATGCATACGCTCTTTTATTACTTGTAGAGACGATGACTAACTCAATATTATTAAAAATAATCAAAAGTACGAAAAATACCTAATTTAATGCACATGGCGAAATAAATAAAAAGAGAAGAATTGTTGGGTTGTCTCCCAACCAGCGCTTGTTTATAGTCTATAGCTCGACTATATGAAGCTGATCACGGGCACCTAAAGAAGGCTTTTGATGCCTTGTCCATTTTTCTTCTTTTGGCCTTGATCCACTTTTCATTTGATATTCACACCTCTTCCTTGTCATTTTCAACATAATATGACTTGTCTATTCCATCCGACTCAACTTCAACTATGTAGATTTGTATCTCCTCGTCAGGTTTAATCACAAAATCAATTTTTGGACAATCAATAAAGTGGGAAAAATGTGAATTGATTTCTTCCTTATTGATCGCCAAATCCTCATTTAGCTCCGTTGTGATTAACTTTTCACTCGTTTTTGGCTCTTCTTCAATTGTTGAACTCTCATCGGGTGTTGTGATAGGTCCCCAATCTAAATCTACGAACAATGAGAAGTCGGTCCTGGCGAACCCTTGAAGTGGATTATACCTCAAATGTTGAAATTCTTTCAAGTATATGCAATCTCCCAAAAGTATCTCGCTTTCATCCAACTGATTAGTTTTTCGAAGTACTTTGCAATTATCTTTTCTTCTAAAAAAGGAGGATCATCTCCTACACGTTTGATGTCTTCATCCCAATTGTAAGTTATAAAATCTTCCACGAGCATGTACCCTTCATGATTTGTGTCAATTACTCGTTTCCGACACCTTAAATATTCTCTAAACTGCATAACAAACATTGCCCAGTACAATGCATCATGTAGCAATTATCACAACTCAGATATCCTTCAAGCATATCTTCATAATCCATGTAGAGATTATCCATTGCAAATGTTTCGTTACATTACCCAGTCAGAATCAAGCAATTATCTGAAAAAGTATAGGGAGATAGTGCAAATACGAGATAGATTAATAGTACGGAGTTAACCAAAAATAAAAGCAATAAAAAATAAAATAAAATAAAAGTTCGAATTAGTGTCTGAATAACAAAAATCAACTAAAACTCAATCCCCGGTAGCGGTGGCAAAAACTTGTTCACAGAAATATGTTTCGGATTTAATCACCGTAAGTGTACGGTTCGTTGACAAGTAATAAAGTGAAAATTGTAATATTTCGAGTATTGTTCCCACGAGAATTGATTTAACTTGATCTTTATTATCGCGACCTTAACCGAATCTATCAAATTTGAGATAAATTTTTTAGATTCTATGATTAAACTAAGACTAACATATAATTTAAACTAAAATTACAATCTAAATGCAAAAATGTCGTTTCAATACAAAAGATTTAAGTAAAATTAATGTATGAAAAAGCGCACTAGGATCCCGAATCACCAGTGAAATTCACTTTTAACCCCTATTTCACAATTCGATAACACGATAAATTGGTTGAAAAATCAATGTTTCTAACTTATTCAACAATCTCTTTCGAGTAGAATTGAACATATTCTAGCATACCATTTGACTATATTTTTATGACAAATGCAATAAACAAGAATGCGACGTTCTATAAACATTTAGAGATTCATGTAAAGTATATCAGTATATTTCTATCCCCTATCGGACCTTACGATGATTTATACCTTGTAGAATCTATATTCCTTCTTTCGAATGCATAACATAGATCACCCAAACTCACATAATCACATGCATTTAACTATGGAGGCGAGAAAATGTATATAAATCATTCTACATCCATCATTCGCGTTTGAATATCAAATTGCAAAATAGAGAATTAAAAGATCATATTGCGAGGTTCATCATTCACCTAATACATATTAATATAGCCTAACATGGTGGAGAAAAGAAAATCAGAAAAATAGATGAAGAACGACATCACCCCGATTAATCTTCAATTGAATCTTCGTATTTTTGGAGTTGTTGTTCACGTTCTTACCTCTTTTCTCTCTCAAAATTCTGATAAAACCTCATCTCCTCGTTCTGGACGACCCTAGGGTTTATATATACATCACAAGATTTGTTTCCATATGTGTTTCAATAAAATTAGGAAACCAGAAATTTTTTCCACGATTTGATTTGGACGGGCGCCCAATACAAAATGGGGCAGCCGCCCAGGCAAAAGTTTTCCTTCCTGTAAATGGGTTTGAGGGTTGGGCGGCCAAACTGGGCGGCTGCTCAGTTATAAGAAAATCCACAGATTTCATTTTAGTAATTTGATCGTATCTTTTTCTCCCGATATTCGATTGAGGTGATTAAAATGCCTTGAAAATCTTACTTTAAGGGCTACAAATCTTTCAGAAATATCAATTTTGAAATTCGAACGTCTTCTATGTCAAAAATGGGTCTCAAATTAAGACTGAAAATTCAACGCATAACTTTTTCTGCTGGAAGTTGATTTGTGATAATACTTCGACTCTATTTCATCCCTTTGGCTTCTTTCCTCATACAATTAATGCCCAACATTCTCAAATTTTCATCGTGGGATCGACACAATTTTTTAGTATTTGCAATTGAGTCCTCAAACTTTCATTTTCTTCCATTTTGATCCATTTTCACTTGTTTTCGGATACTTTTCATTATATCCATCAATGTGATCATGCAAACACAAATTATATCGAACTACGCTATATTCAACATATTAAACTTCATTATCCATGTTTGTGAACCGAAATAAACCTGTAAAAGCACCCTTATCAAAATGGTAGTCGAAATATTGCTCGAAGGTTTTGGAATGTGTTTTGATCCAAAACAAATCGTCTAATAATTTAGAATGAATGCACATAGTGTTGACATTTTTGTCCTTTCTATTGAATATGAATGTAGGTCACATGACTTAATTAACAGGTTAAAAGGATAGAAACATGAGGACAGTATCTGTCGATTAATCACATTACGACGACTTGTATGTCGCAATAAGAAAAATGAAAATAAAAAAGAAAAAGAACGAGGATGAGACTGCCAATGGGTGTAAAGGTTGGGGATGGTAATTTTAATGTACCCTTTATTTTATAAGGTAATTATACAAAAGTCCACTACATTTTATTTGCAACGAACAATTTCAATCTTTGCTCATTGTTATACTTATATTTTAACTTTTTACGCCTCATTTTTATTCTTAACCTACAATTAATTAGTACATTTTGTCTCTGATGTCGATTTTCGTTCAAAAAAATTCATTAGGTAGGTATACAAAGCCCATCTATTTTAAATAAACAAAATAAACATCAAATAAAAATTTCGATAAAATAGTTACCCCCATTTCACAGCACCCTAATAGTGGGGAGTTGGCCTAGAGAGCACATTTACTTTTTTAGGGAAAAATTCATAAGTTCATTTAATAAAAATAAAAATTCATTTTATACCATTAAAAAAAACACTAATATGGAAGAGTAATTCTATGTAGCTCCACTAGAGTAATAACCCAAGTGCGTTAGATAATAAACTAAATGAAAATGTATAATTAAATCATTTATTTAATTTCATATATAATTTAATGTCACATTAACGTCACTTAAATTGGGATTGTAATTCTATGTAGCTCCACTGGAGTAATAACCCGAGTGCGTTAGATGATAAACTAAATGAAATGTATAATTAAATTATTTGTATAATTTCACCTATTATTTAATGTCACATTAACGTCATCTAAACTGGGATTGTAATTCAAACGTGCTAAATAGCATTACTCAATATGAAAATTCAAATTTAAACTGAAATTGAAATTTACTAGACTAATAAAAGTGAGAATATGAAGACTCATCATCTTCAACAGAGAATAACATAGCTTGAGGGAGACATTCAAACCTGCGGAATATTCGAATTCTTTTTAGTTTGTCCAATTATTAGGTGGAATCACTTTGTGTATAAATTCTTTCTAACTAACAAGATTGTTATTACGAGATGTTTGATACATTGGGGAAATTACAGGGTTTAAAAGGGATATGAAAGACATTTCTATTTATTCAATGCCATCTACAACTCGATGAGTTTTACAAAGAAACGGAGAGGAGCATTCAAAGATATAAAGCTTTACTGCCATTATGGAAATTTGAAGTTTCAATTTCCCTCAGTAGGGCCAGGGACAGATCTAATTAAGATCCAGCGGGGGCAATTATTCAGACTCATTCTACCGTAGAGGCAATAACTCACCCTGCACAAAAAATTGGCATAATGATAGATGTCTTAGCAATGCTATAATGCCCAAAAATTTGTGTAACGTGACGAGTAAAGAGAATGGATACACTCGTGTCGAAATGGCTACTTCTCTTCAATAATGTTAAGTGGATGCAAAGTAATATTAGACGAACAAAAAGCAAGTATATCTTTCTATGCAACAATTAGATGTTTTAGGAAATTTAATTCTCAAAGGTACATAAATGTTTAAGGAATTAGAAGCTTTCCAGATGACTGAACAATTATGTGACTTGTGGATCCAACCTACGCCCCTAAAGATCTTTCTGCCCAAAGAAAATAAATTGGGACAATTCAAATATATACTCCGAAGACTACATCAAAGAAGTTCGTAAATGCTCCATCAATTTCCTGATGGGATACTACAGAATGCGACTACCCAATCTACATAGTAAACATGAAACAGCATCCCAAGCCAAAAATCTGACATATAATGCTGGCCAGTTTATGTTTGTCCATTTCTAATAATGGTTGTATTAACCATTGTGGGCAGTGTGAGTTTTTTGTGTAAAGTTGATAACTATATCCATTGCTAAGCTATACGGGTTCGAAAGCATCTTATGCATACTCTAATGATGCAAGAGGTCAATTTATCTGTCCCAGATCAATCAATTACAAAAAGAGAGAAGAGAAAGGGGTGCATTTCCTTTTGCTTTTTTCCTTTTATTCTTTACCGTTTGAAAATCTTGTGTATTGGCTTCGCATTTTGATCCATTTATTATATTGAATTTTTGAGTTTCGATTGTAGAATATAGGAAACGTGCTAACAATAATCCTTTTAGTAGCTTATATGAAACTCGGGAAATAGGAAATGCTCTCAGAAATGGAGATTGTAACAAGGTAACTCCCCTCGACAAGACAAAGAAGCAAACCTTGGGAAAGGCTATATAGGCTCATAAGATATCCATCTTTTAAACATAGCAAAACATTCTTTGCGCCTGTATGTAGGAGCCGTGTGGCCTCCTCCCTGTCAACAAAAACGTAATGCACAAATAATTGGTAGACAATTAGGAAGTAATTTAATTTTTCAGATATATTTACTAAGGGAACAGTGGCTAAAAGCAGAAAAACCGAGTAATTTCCTTGCCTTTACTGTTGCAAATGTCATTTGATTAGAATAAGTTTTTGTGTAGCTGCGGAAGGGAAACAAGAAAAGGGTAATTCAGCATTTTAAATGAAATGAATGTCAAAGTACAAATAAAGTAGGGAATTCGAGAATCTACCCTGCCACTTGATCGTTTACAATCCACGGTCTCCATTCATCGACAATGGAGTAATTTAGAGATTTTATCCAAGCTCTAGTTGCAAAGAAGGGAACAACCAGATCATGGTCACCACTGTTTCAATTACATAAAACTTCAGCATGCATTTCAAATAATTATGTTTGAGTATCTTGATTAAAGTTTACACACCTGTATATAAGTGATCTGTAACCTTGGATGCTGAGATTTTTATGATAAGGCACTGAATTCGCAACAGTTCTTGTGAAAGTTGTTAAATGACGATTGCATCTCACCCATTCTTTTATAGTCCCCTGTGAAAAATATATCTTGATCAAATTCTGGAAGTTTATTTCAGTCAAGCACTAGATATCAAGGTTACTGGTTACCTTTCGAACATGGAGAGCTTCTTGGACATCCGGGTTATTTGCCCAATTAATGACGAGCACGAATTCCTCAGCCTGTAATCATGAAGTGACACCAATTCACTCAATTTCAAAGGTGTTATATGCCAATCAAGCTGAGACACGCAAGTCCTTCAGCTATTGTTCTTGAGAAATGACCAATCTGGTACATGATGAAAACAAGTAGTTCCGTTGTGTTGTTTTCTTAGATAATCCAAATCTTTCCCATACCGGGCATTGAGCAAGGGGAGAAGTAACGTGAAGTGCATGAAAAGTCCACAGATTGCCTAATTGACACTCGGTAAAATCTCAAAAAAATAATAAATAAATAAAAACACAAAAGAAGCTAAATGCCCTTGACCTTTGCAAGTGAATGATAATAAGGTCTGTTCACAAAACCAAATCATGTCATATCAATTCCCGCACAAGAAGTTGACGATTAATACAAAGAATAATGTTGTCTAGCACTAGTGATGCTAGAACACCAGCCTTTGTGACATTATGTGATAAATTTAATTAAAATTATGTAATTCATTTAATTCTATCTTTCATTTAATGACACTTAGTGTCACCTAAAATGGTGTTGTAACACCAGTTGTGTGCTAAATAGTATTATTCTAATGCAAATTGTGATGATTTTGCAATCCAAGATGGAAGTTAACCATAAATTTTTGAAATCTTTATTTGTTTATTTACCCCATGCATGTTCTATTCATATATGCGAAGGAAACAAAAACTAGAGTACTTACACGACAGATAAAACCTTTGTTTGGCCTTCTGAATATATCATCAAGAGATCTTCTTTTGCCAAACAATTGCTGTTGGTTTATATAGTCAAAATCGCATTTTGGCTCCAAAATATGCTTGTCATTAATTCCATTAATACACTGCAAAGTGCATGATAAAGGACCTTTAATAATCGATTGGAGTATAATAAGCAAGTTTGATCTTCCAAATAGTAGCATACTTGATTGAAAGCCTGAACATCCTGATAACACAGTGCATTATTTGGATCAATCTGAAAATATTCCCCTCTGCAATGTTTCTTCAGAGACTGCAAAAGAAGCATATGAAGTATTAATTTTCATGGCTTGTGTGTTAATTTTAGTTCACAGTAAAAACCGCTTGCATTTATGAAATGGGCATTTGATTATGAGATAGTTTATTAACGTCTATCACATATTTAGAACATTGGATTAATCAGTACTTGATAGAATCATGTTTGTCAAGTTTATTAATCTATTAATGAACAAGGTGAATAAGAAAAAATTTCCAAGAATCTTTGAAAAGAAACTAACCTTGTAAAGTTCACTGGAAATAAATCCCATTCCATGAGAATATGGGATCTTGTAATTGCGGTCACTATCAGAGGTTACAGGGTTTCCAAGTATGTATCCCTGAAACCATGCCAATATCATAATCTATTTAGTGAAGCATAGAGCTGAAACCAGTTTATAAGTTTGGTTGTCCCTGTTTATGTTTGTTTGGTGATTGAATTCTACTATCTATTATATATTTTTCAACTAAATTCTACTTGCAACAAAATCCTTAGGGTATGCATCATCACTTATCCAAAGTTTTTGGTGAATTCTTTAGCAAGCCACTCATGTAAGTTTCTACCTGCACCAAAATCCTTCAAAGGGGACACTAACGATCACTAATAGGAAAATGACAAAAAGTGATAACTTAGCATCATATGCAGATAAAAGTATTTGTCCTATATGGATAAGTGGTGGATAGTAATATTAGATGTCCCATGCAAAAAAATAAAAATAAAAATAAAAAAGAAAGAAGGAAATGAAAATGAAAATGAAAAAAAGATGGCCCATGTAGTGAAAATTTTAGCTCATTGGGATCTTAGTAGTGCGAGTTCACGTATTCATTAAGAGATCGACGGGAAGAGTGCAAACCTTGAGATTAATAATAGGTTTGATTCCAGCTCCAATACCTGCATTGTTGAGAAATCTATCCATTGTCATATTTCCTTAATGATAGAGTTTGGTTTTTCTCTTCGGCATTTTATGGCTCTTCAGCGAGGCTGAAGAATCATCGATGAATAGAATATACATCGCTCTTGGCAGTTTTGGTAACTTGTACTTATAATTAGATTTTTTTTTTTTTTGACTAAATTTTTACTATAAGTAAATTTAAAATGTCACATGACAGAAAATGGCATTTTATTTAATATTTTATGGATGCAATTTTCCAAGAGAATTCCCCTGAATCCATTTTTTTTGTATTTTTGAATATAGGAGTTCACAATTAATATAATATATTAATTTAAAAAATAGTTATTTTTTTAAAATTATTTATGCAATATTTGAATTTATCTATAAACATACTAAATATTATTACTTCCTCAAGTTTTAATCAAATTACATTTTGAAACTAGAATTACAACAATTTAGTATTCAAATTTATACAAATATGTTATTGTTCAATAAACTCTGTTTAACATTTTTTTATTTTTCAATGAACTAAAGGAATTGCAAAATTCAGCTGAGAGAAGCAAGTTATTATAGATAAAATGAAGTATGGTCAGTATGTTAAGTTTCATTGGGATGGCTCCTTATTCAGTGATCTTCCAAACCTTGTTTTGTAGCAGCATCACACAGTAGTTGGTATACGATCATCTTACCTTCTGCTATGATTTGAGTTAGAACAGGAACTATAAGGCCCGAGTACGAGTCCCCACCAACGTAGAATTGATTGGAAATAAATTGCGGATGATCAATCAACCACTGCAAAATCAAATTTCACAAGAACATTAGATTGATTTTCTTGGGCCCTGCTACGTGTAAACGGGCCCACTGCCGGAGTGGGTCCCTCCCCTCATGTGAGGGGAGTGTAAAAGGGTGGGTACATTTAGAAATTCTTTTAGGAGGGAACCCATTCTTTTCTGCCCAGAGGAGTACTGACTCCAATCATCTTTTTCTATTAAAGGGTATTTTCAATGAAATCCTAAAGCCTTACAAATATGTTGTTTTCTACATTTATGCTATCCCATTTAAATAAATTTATCAAGGCATCACCTGACTTGATCACACAAGACTGCAAGTGCAAAAATTTTAGTTGAGACCATCCTGAAAAACTCAAATCAGTTACATGGCAAGCCAAAATCTACTAGTCATGTCATCAATCACTTGAATTGAGATATTAACCGATCCCAACTCAAGTAAAATTTCTCATCCGAGGCAAGAGAATAAGAAAATACATAGCAGGTAAGCTACTTTACTTTTTCCAAAACAACAAAAATATAAAGAGCAAAAGACAGTATTAGCAAGAAATCCATGAAAAATTACCTTTCGAAGGAATTCATGGGCATAGCCACAAGCTTCTATATCAGTACACTCTGCCACAGTTGGAGTTCTCGCATAAGAGAAACCAGTAAGCACTGGTGAGTCTAAGAATATTATGTTCGCCGCCTGGAAACTCAAGAGACGCCATTGAGTTTGAGTTAATCCGTGTGCATGAACACACTATTGCATATATATACAAAGATAAAAGTGCGTATGTGACTTAATGAAGCTACAAGGGCATATATACTTTCAGACATTTACCTTTGTCCATGAGTTAGGATTCAAAACCAACGAGGGCAATCCCCCATTATAGTTAATGGTATCAAAAGAAAATGGACCTGCATTGCGAAGGAGCATCATATTCACAGAGCAGGGTACCACAAAGATAATATCATGCTTATGGCTATTAGATACTCTCCAACATTCAAATTAGGATAGTAATTGTTCTTTGTTTTAGTTATGGCCAAACTGTCACTTTGTAATTTTATCAAATAGCTTCAAGGCAGTCAAGTACTAACAATCCAATAAAAAGGATCAATCAAAACTACAAAGAGAAATACAATACCAACAGATAAGAATTCACGTCGTTCGACTTAACGGCAGATCCATAATTTTGAGTGAACACGAGTGGTCGTTAACCGTTGACCGTCAGTCGTAATAAAATATTAAAAATTAAATATATTAATTATTTTACTAAAACTAAACATATATAATTTTATTATTCAGTGATACTAAATAACATTACTCTTTATTTAATTGTACATTTCATTTAATGATACTTATATCACGACTTTCTGGATAACTTGTAATTTCACCCTAACTTTAGTGACAATTGTGAAAGGTACTTCCTCCTACTATCCCAAGAAGGTCAGTCAACTAATTCACTATCTAATATTTTGACATTTCTTCAGTGTATCATTCATAAAGGCAACTCCAATGGCATGTTGTAAAACATAAAATATAATGTAAAAGTTGCTTCAAAGATGCATCAAATATAATACAATTTTTAGTGTACACCATATA